>BOSO01009771.1:4867-40506 GCA_018403395.1 Gorsachius goisagi
TTAGAAGCTAAATCAGAAGCTAAACTTATTGTCAATACTTGTAGATGCTCTCCAACTGAATTTATTTGCCTGGAGAAGTGGAGGAAAAAGAAAAAGAAAGAACAGAGGACCATAGGTTAATGAGGTATTTAAAACAAGAAATAGGAATTCATGCTTCTACTTGTATTCTCTAAATTATTTTATATATTACAATACATTGTGTATCACAGCTGCAGGTCTCCAATTCTGAGATTACCCCTATGACTTAACACTTTAAAATCAATCTTGGCAAGTCTGTCAACAAGGGAGAAAAAACCCAACAAATTGAATGTCATTGATTAAACCTGAAAACAAGAGGGGTTGGGTTCCTTCAACACATAAAACACACAAATGGAACTCAGCTGCCACAGCAAAAAGATATAAGACTTGAAAATAAGGCCTTGCTTCACTAGGTGTATGACTCAGGCATATTAAGCAGATACACTATGACACAGATCTTAGACTTAACGCATTTGCGTATGCATCAATGACAGCAATATTGTATAGTCTTCTGTTTCAAACAAAGCCAGCTTCGCTGTCCTTAATCTCCAATTATACTGCTATCCTCTCCCTCATCCTATAAAAGAAAAAGTAAAAGGAAAAAATGGACTAGATAATTAGAGATTTCAAGAACTTCTTCAATGAATCTTGAAAGTTAAAACTTTGAAAAGAGGCCATCTAGTGCATGCGGTGCTCCAGAGGATATCAACAGCCCTCTCACACTCAAGAACCATAACCATAACTGAATCTGCAGAAACCGTACTCAAACACCCTAATATCCTACAGAGACCCTCGCTCAAGGGAATGTCCCTCTCGCTAAAGGCAGTCATGATTTCAGGGCTGGAAACTCAATGTCAAACAAACCGAATTGTAGATGTACCATCTGCAGTCTATCTGAAACAGTGATCTAGTCCCAAAACAAGACAAATACAAAAAGCCTGCAATAAGTACTGCAATTAATCTGTGGCCTGTAATGATTATTCTGTTTATCCATGGAGAGACCAAGTGTTCATTGAGCAAGAATTCCTCATTTAGTCTTTTGTAATCACTCAGTGCCTAATAACACAGATGCATCCTTCATGTGGGATGGATGGATGGATGTGCCCGCCTCACCTAGACATGCTATTGCAGTGTCAGAACTGGAGCTGCGTGGATTTTAAGAAGAAATATCTGAAGGGCAATCTAAGAGCAGCATTTTTTCAGACTATATGAGCAGCACCGAAGCATTTCTTTGGAATACACACAGCCCACAACCCTCAAAATCTTATCAGATAAGCTCTGGGAACTGATGAGAAACAAAAGGCCCCAAACCCACCGAGCAATCAGCACAGCCATTAACCTTCACTTCAACAACAACAAAAAAACCCAAGCCCACCCCCTCCCAAGTTTTTCCCACTGCAGAGGCAGCAATGAGTGCATGACCATGTCATTAGAACAGATGAGTTTCCTAACTAATTCTTCAAAGATTGTGTGTGATTTCCTCCTGGTTCCCTTCAAAGGCCTTCACACGTTATACCTGCAGGGCTGACAGGCTGGCTTAGGCTCCCGGATTGTTCCCTACTGAGACCAACGAGCTTCATTCAGACCCTAAAATCACTTGCGACCTTGCAGCTGGCAGAGGGTCTCCTCCTTAGCTTGCCACTCTGCTTAAAGCAAGCATGCTCCCCTACAAAGAGGAGCACATCTATGTTATGAAAGGCTGAGTGACTACAAAACACTAACTGGGGAACTCATGCTTCCTGAGCCCTTGCTCTATCTATAGCCAAACACAGACTAATCAAAGGTAACTGGAACCCAAGTTAACAGAGTGCTGTTCACCTATTGGCAGAACCCAACTCAATTCCATGTGTCTTACCACTTTTCTCCCCCGATCATGCAGAAAGTGGCTACCCAAACAACTAGAGCCTTTTCCTGCATCTACAAGCTGCCTAACATCTAATATCTGAACTACTGCAACAACCCGCGTGCGCCAGGATGGAAGGAGGAGGAGCCAGACGGGAATCGCTCAAGGGACACTGCTCGATGTGCACGTGCATGTTACACTCTGTTACATGCAGCCCGCTGCAACATGCAACCAAGCCCATGGAGTAAAACGGGAACTGCAAAGCTGAAGCTTGTCATGCCAACGTACATAGTATCTGTAAGACAACGCACATACCTTTTTGTAAGCTGGGGACGCTAGATAGTGCACAGGAGGTAGAAGGTGTTCTCTCAAAAACCTTGGAGTAAATTTACTCCCTTTTCAAATCAACTGGATTCGGGCCTGAGTGACATCTACCATTAAGGTAAGACAACTACATGCCACTCCTTGGCACTTTGGACAGCAAAAGTTACACCCTGCATCTACAAGGTTTTCCTGCTTGCAGCCATGGCAGGCTGGTGCTGCTGAAAGCCTTCGGCAACCTGACATAATCCAACTGAAACCAAACTGGAGCTCTGAAGGGCACAGGCAAGGGAGGGCAGGATTCCCCCTACTCATTCTCCTGACCAGTTGCACGAGAACCAATAGAATCAAGCTGGGATTTCTAATATTATTATACCAAGAGAATCTAACTGGAGCAATGAGGACAACTTGGAGAACGCTCTCGCAGATGTAGAGCAACAGCAAATCATCATTGTTTACTGATGACAACCTACAACGTATTCAGCTGCATACCTCACACCATTCCGACTCTATAAATAATAGAATGCCTAATACACTTGACAAAATTTTATCTCGCATTCAACCAGCTCTAGTTCAGTGAAACATTAATTTTGTTTATCTGTCTGAAATCCTGAAAATGAACTGTGTATTTCAACTTAATTGCAACTGCAGTCTTCATGAGGTTTTTTATATATCTGAAGTATATGCTCCCACAATAGGTTTTCATAAAACATTGAAATAAGAAGTGGACTTGTGCTCTCACTTTTTTTTTTCTAAGTTAACTTAGACATTACCTTGTAGAGCGCTTTAGTCCCTAAGCCACCTCCCCACTGCTACATTTAATGAGAATACTTAGTTTCAATATTACTTTCCAGCATGTTCAGTCTGACATGTCTTCCATTTACAAAGTACAAAATGTGATTATTCCATAATATGACACTGCCTATTAAAAATAAAAGAAATGCAATTTAATTTGAATTGTATTACTAATTTACATCTACATATAGCTTATTAACTGCTGCTGGCTTCTCAGTTGGGGAGGCAAGATAGGAAATGTTTTGATTTATGTAATAATTATAGAGAAAGACCAGGGGTTCTTTCCATACTTAAAGCGCATTTCTTCTCTGAAGAGGGACTTCTCAGACAAAAGTCTTGCAGATTCCATATTTCTCTCCTAAACATTGAGAAATGGTTTGAGTTACAAGTGAAAGTTCTTTTTCTAATTTTGAATCCTGTAACTTCCACCAAAATCCAGCTGGGTTTGTTATTTCTCATATTACTAAAACTCCAATGCAGACAAACATTCCATTAAAAAACCAAAGTGTCTCCGGTTACAGATACTGGGCTCATGTGAAGTCTGGATCTTCAAAGACTTAGGAAGTCATCTCTATATTTACGAATGTAAGAAAATTACCTACGTTATTAAAGATAAAACTCCTGTTTAGGCTTTTAGTAATGCCTTGTAAAACCCAGCATCCAGGCAGCCCTTCTTTTTCTCCTCATTAACACCGTACGTCAAGACACCCGGGATTCACACAGCGTGTGCTGCCAGACCACAGGCACTGCTATGTACCCAACAGCTCAGTAAAGTCTGTATCTGAAAGCAAAGATTTAGAATAAAGAATTCTTGAGTATTAATTATAAAAAATAAGTAAGAGTTTATAATGAAGAAGCAGTTTTCATTATTTCAGGAGATATCTAACATGCAAACAAATAAGGAAGAGGAAATTCCTTGCATAATTCTGTCAGGATGCCACCACAACTACTGAATACCTATGGGCCCATGCCAAAACGTTCTTCTCTCAGATGAGACTTACATCTTCTTATAATTCACTGATGCTTATTCCAGATTATGAGACCAATAACATCATACAGAAACTCAACTGCTCTCAGCCAGCGAGGGCGAGTGCTGTAGGCAGTCCTTTTCTCTGATGCTGTCGAACCCTCTGGCCCCCCCGCCACCTATTTTGTTCCACAAGTTTGACACAGAACCCATCTTTTATCATTTGTGGGAGAATTCAAGGGTATTTTCTGTTCTATCTAGCACAATGTCTTTGACCAGAAATCATCTCACAAGAATACAACACGATCTCGTGACAGAATACTGAGACTTCCAGAAACTTTAATTCCCACTTCAGATATTTCTATAGACACTGCAAATATTGTGATAACTTTGTCAACTCTTCTGTGTTGATGTTTCTCTTTTCTTTGGAAGAATTCACAATTTGATTGACTTTAGCAAGAGGGTTATCAAGTCAGACAGTCCTGCACAGAAACCTTTTCCAAGTTGCTCTGTAATCAAGCATTATCAAACAGGAGTATGGATTTGACCTGTTCAAGCTTGCCAGAGAATCTTTTTGATAATGTTGTAATTACCTCCCAAGAGGCCAAAAGACATAAGTCTCATTAAAACGTTCAAAAACTATAATGATGCTACACTATCCATTATCACATTTGCTATGGCACAGATATATGGATCTCAGTTATACAATCACATCTCGCAGTCACATTTTCTGTACAATCCCATGATACGTAATCTCCCCATCTAGACAGAAAAAGTTTATATGTGCCACTTTTGGAGGACGAACCAAAAAGTCCTATCAAATAAATTTACAGAAATAATATCACAGTCCAATTTTTGTCCCTCCTTTTATTTACCACAATTTCTTGAACAGCAGTATTTCTTTTATCTTAAAAATATTCATAGTATTTGTACTTGATGGACATTTCACTTTCCTTTGTTATTAATATGCTTCAACTTATTTCTATTTTCTATTTCTTTTTCACATCTTTTTCCTGTGGTTTTGTACATCTACACGGTAGCATGCTATCCAGCACATTTTCATAGTACAAAGAGGATGTCTATTCCCTTATTTTTTCATAAAATCAGTTCCCTTTGCTTGTAGCTCACACATAGAGCCAGTATGAATCACTTCCTCAGCAGATAATCTAAGCTGACAGTAAACGTGTTCATCCCAATATGATTCCTGTTACATGAGGAATGAAGTTAGGTTGTTGGCAACTATTGCCACCTCCACATGCAAGGTTTAAATATTGTCCTTCTCATCCTTAACTTGTGAGTAAATTGCTAGTTGTACTCTAACACAGAGCAATAATAGTGGTCCTCCCATTATTGCTGCTCTGAACAGGTAGGATGTGTCAGAAAAATGCTAGGAGATTAAGACTAAGGCATTTAATTCCACAGTGGCTGCTGGCCAAACATCTTGATAACTGAGAAGCTGCAGTGGAAGGTACCTTTCCTGGGGATGACAGCAATCAGAACGGGTGATCTCAAGAAGCCAAAGGTGGCACAGACAGCCAGAACCAAGGTCCTATACTGTACACCCTGTTGGTGGCAGAAAGGTAAATGGGGGGTAACTTTTGGTGCCCAACTCAATGGGCCTTTTTTATGTCCTTGTATCTCAGTGCTTAAGTGACGGAGAGGCTGGGCATCGTAGAGGGTAACGGGACATCCACGGCTGGGAAAGCGTGCCACAAGACCGCAGGAAAAACGTGGAAGAACTGCAAGAGGAAAGACCTGGTATGCTCAGGCATCACAGAGTCCCCTTCATTATCACTTTTCCTGTTGAAGTGCAGGGTCCAAAGACACTGCAGCAGGGAAGGGCTCCATTTGGCCAGACCTGCCCTGCTACGGAGATTTGCGACAGGACTTTTTCTGTGAGAAGAATTTCTTGGCAGTGCTGCTGTCAGGCTTAGCCCTGGGATTGAAAGTCATGCAGACCCAGAATCAAGAGATGACTTAAGGAAGACACATTAAAAACTGAAGTGCATGGGATATACTAGTCAGAACTTTGACGCTCTTTGCAGAGGACTTCTTTAGTTTGACTGCTTCCAAATACAAGCTGGCCATTACTTTAATATTACTTATCCAAGCACAGAAAGCTTTGACCTAATTACCGGTATCAATGGGAAATATTTATCCCAATTTTCAAGGCATCAGAAAATAAAGGAATGTGCAAAGAAAAGCATTTCCTTTTTTGTTCCATTCATTATTTTTCACACCTACTTTCTTAAAATGCTAAAAATTTGGCACAAATTGCTTTTCTTACTGTGGACTTGTATAGCGTTAGTCTGTTCTGAAGTTCTGAAACAACAAACCACAAGGAAAGTCCAGGAATCAAGAAAACAGCTTGTTATGTCTGCTCAAACAAGCAAACAGAAAACCCTATCATCACCACTGTGTTCAACAGTAAATGCATGCTCTGGGTTCATTCCAGGTATGACAGCCATCCCCAAAGGAATATTTTTAATAGAAAATAATTGCTATAAAAACAAACCACAGTTCAACAGGCAGATAATGTAAAATCAAAGCAACACTAGAAAGGACCAACTGTATCCCATATCTATCCTAGATTCAGAACATAAAATAACATTTGTAGTTTTAAAGAACTGCACAGGTAAAATAATTTATTGCTATTACTTTTACTCTGAAGCTCTCTTCTTCACAATTTAGTAGTAAGTAGCTTTTAAACATTTATTTTCTCCATAGCTCAGGACAGCTTACTTAGCAAAACTTAGTGAAATGTCAAAAAAGATTGTTAAATGCCCAACACTGATATCAATCAGGTTTTGTACCACTTTAATAAACAGAAAGGCTATTTCACAGCGTTTGGTTGAACAAGAAAGCCTCACACCCGTAAATGCAGATGCTGTTAGAAAAAAGAAGTTGCAAGTCGAATCATTGCAGGAAATCATTGAAAAGGAGGCAACACAAACTGTGATCAGAACACACACAGAATTTGGACTTCTCTGTTTGGAAAAAGTCAGAAATTGCAGAAGAAGCAGCAGCACTAAAATAAGATTAGCTGAACTGACATTCAAGCGAACATTTTGAGACTTAGCCATGTGCAGAACACAAATCACGTATAAATTGATTATAGTACATTATTACATGCTGAAGCCAGCTGATGCTATGAATTCCAACTCTAAGTGCAAGGAGCACTTGATGTCACCCTTTAATCCTGCTGCTCTGTCACCACTCATCTTGCATCAATGTATTTTCAGCCTTGGGATCACAGTTTAATAGCAGTTAATGGCCTCATCTCTTCACCACTGGCGTATTAGAACAGACTACTAACAGCAGCTTGCTCTACATCGCACTTAACTGCGTTGACTTGCGTGTCAGGCAGCTGTGCTGCTGGCTGAGCAACGACCATTCCAAAAGAAATCACATCTTGATCTTCCTCACAGTGATTAAAATTTCTTACTTGGGTTTCATCTCTGACAAAACCTAAGCTCTTGACTGACCTGTCTGTAATCTTAGGTAACAAAATAAGCAAACAAAAACCAACCAACAAAACAAATAAACTCCGTTAAAATTGTTTGTGCCACTTCCAATTCACTTGCTTTGAGAAATCTTTTGCATATACCACTGTTCCCTTTTTTCTTTTCCTTAGCAGTAACTATTAAAACACAGATATCTTTAGGGACTCTCAAGATAGGGAAGAAAAAAAAAAAAAACCCAAACCAAAACCAGGTAGAGCTCCAGTACAAGTTACGGTTGAAAACACCCTGGGTTTAATCATGAATGTTGTGTGCATGCTCCTCACCTTCAGTAGAGCATATAGCCAGAATGATATAGGACTTCTCAGTGGGGAATCCTCTTTGCTCAGTAATGCTTCAAGGATGTCTCCTATCATTACAACAGATGCGGCCAGTAACTCTAGATTTGGTCTTGTTTGCTCTTTAACACTCTGTCAAAAACAACCAACAACCAAACTGAAAACCAAACCCCACAACGGCTTTCAGATATTCCATCAATCCACCTTGTAAACACCAAGCTATTTCCAACTGCACAGATACAGGGCTGTTTTTCACAGGAAGCAACCCTTGTTATACCAGCCCCATATTTATAAAGTGTACATACGCAATGAACTCGACAAAACCAGCAGCCTTGGAACAGTCATCGCTGTCTTCATTTACACTGCCTTGACACACACTTCATGCCTGGGATGGTTTGGGATTTCTCAAGCTTTCAAACTGTTTCAAGGAAAGTTGATATACTCAAGAAGCTCACTCATCTGACAACTAGTACTGCCTGGCCAGAGTCCCAGTGCAACAAAAACTCAAAGGAACTTTGAAATGTTGTCTGTTTCCAAGCAAGTCTAGCATGGCACTTAACAGCTGAAGATGTGTTTCTTATTTCAGAGGATGATATGAAGCAGAAGAAATGTTTCACAGTATCAATTCTGCAAACCGTGAGTATGCCGTAGAACGATATTTTCCCGTATTTTTACATCTTCTAACAGAATGAGGTCCCCAGCCCCACCTGATTTTGCAAGCATTAGTACTACACAAATATTTTTTAAAAAAAACCAAAAAAACCAATTAAGCAAGAGACATGTGAGTGTACCAAGGAAAAAAAAAAATACCCTTTTCACAAGGTTATTCAGATTCTGTAACATTCTGCTTAAACCAATAGCAAAGAAGTCTGTCAGCTATTTCCCAAGCTGCTATGTGATTTTTTTTTTTTTCTGAGGTGAACTCAGACTTTCCAAAATTGTGACTAAACAACAACTACAAAACATAGGAGCTTGCCAAAACTGCAATTAATGTTGAGAAGCCATCAACGTTTGGTATTAGTGCCTTTTCGTAGGATATTCTAGAGATTTAAATATAGGCCTATGCAGGTTAAAAGTGGAAAGTTATTCCTGAAAATAACATTTTTAGATTTTACAATGTGTTTGTGTTCTCAGTACTGCTTTCTTTGTCAGTACAGCTACTTAATTCTCTTTCTCAATACAGCAAAATGTAGTTTCTCTGTTGCTGAACTACAGGTGTTTTCTGCGCAGAACTTTGGCAGCAAATTCTAAAGCATATTAACTTCAATCACTACCACTTTATAGTACTTACATCAACTATACATCTCATAGATTCTGTAATAAGAAAAACAAATATTTTCATTTTTATCTACTTCCTTCCTTTTTAAAAAAAGTGCTTTTTCCTGCCACTTTTTACCTTTTAAAGCTAATGTTTCTAAACTATGTACAGCCCCAGAAAAATATGAGAGAAGAGATACTAATATAAATAAGAAAGATTTAAAAGTAAATCTGAAAATTACTAAACCACCCAATTTACAGCATCACTCCTAATACGGCTCTATCGCACATAATTTTGTATACTGGAGTAAAGAAATCCTGAAGTGGAGTGTTTGGAAGCCCAGAGATCCACAGCAACAGAAAACACTATTATCAAACAACAGGAAAAAGGTTAGTTTAATAATGAATTGTATATTTTAACTTAATTGCCTCAACTTCTTACCTTATTTCAGGATCTGAAGTTAATCAGTTTCATTGATTTGCTCACAGCAAAGGATAATACTCAAATATGACTTCAAAAAAAGACATTTTAGCTACTTTATTGGACATTCAGCTGTCCTGAGCAAACTGGGAGCACACAGATACTCCGTGAAAAAGGTAATATTGTTAACTTAGCAATGTTGCTTTGCCTTTTAGATTAAAACTATTTTTTTGAGAAACAGTAACAGAAATAAACCTATTCCTGGTAATTTT
The DNA here is from genome assembly GCA_018403395.1 of Gorsachius goisagi. Classification (NCBI taxonomy): domain Eukaryota; kingdom Metazoa; phylum Chordata; class Aves; order Pelecaniformes; family Ardeidae; genus Gorsachius; species Gorsachius goisagi. The sequence goes on from BOSO01009771.1 coordinate 14,561, forward strand.
TCAGCTAAATAAATTATCTTACCATCAGGTTTTTGTAAAAAATTGTTCTTCCAAGATTAGACAGAACATATGTAAATTACTGCAGGACCAGGACATAAATCAATTTACAATGTCACATAACTTCTTCACTCACCATATTGTATTTGCTGACTTTGTTATTCAATGTTGCTTTTTACGCAAGTGGAACTGCATTCCAAATTCAGAAAACTTCATTGAAGGTCTTAAGATGCTGGAAGAATGGCACTTTTGAGTATCAGATGATGGAGGGAAGGAGAGTCTGGAGCTTTTTTCCTAATAAAACAAAGGAAAAAAGGGAACGTTAAGGAAGAAAGTGCTGTCCAGCTAAACAACAGCAGAAAAAATAAGAGTTAAAAGCAAATAAATTCATCTTAATTCCTCATTCATTACAAAAACAGTTGGTGAGGGGACCAGAGCAGATTAACACGAAGCAAGATGCTGTGCATTGCTTAGACATTTTATGCAAATAGAGTCTGATCATTTTAACGCGGATTGAACAGTAGCTAAAGACTTTATTATAAAGGTAAGGTATGAACATGGAACCTCATGAGTTCCAACATTAATTGAGGTTTTTTTAGGAATTCACATTAAGACTCTGGAACAAATACACACAGGAGCAATGGTACTGCAGATTAAGTAGGCTCTTTAAAGAGTAGTTGTGAAGACTAATTCTACAGACCGACCCAAGCAGAAGATACCCAAGTGTAAAAACTTGGAGATATTTTTCTTAGCAGACAAATAAGGGTGTAAACACATGCTGGCATCTACAGCTATCCCCAGAGTGCTTTGCCCTTCCCCAAATCAAACAGGCGACCACGAGAGGCACAGACATTGAAGAAGGGGAGGGACAGAGCATTGCCACAGCTAACTCTTCTTGACTGCGCCCACCAATTCATTGCCTCCAGGCGCACAGAGTAAAGAACAGCATGATGCTGACGGCTATTGCTTGAATCTCAAAGTAGCAAAACTTGGGGCCGCTCTTGACTTTCAATTCCGTGCTGCTGCTCTTGAACGAAGCGAAGTTTGCCTGCACTGACAGCCACTCTCAGCATCTCTCTGGAGCCAAGCGCAGGCCTGGTTGCCCCCTTCCTGTCAGGAGTCACCTTCGTTCTTAGATAAATTTTCACCACTGCTCCCATCCATCACTGTTTTCTGATCATTACTGCAACAGCCAGTTTTTTACATCCCAGAATTTAAACTAATTTTCTTACACAAAAGTCATAACTCTCTTTTATACAATCATTTTTGTGTTGGTCATTGAAGGGAAAAATTATCAAAAAATGAATTATTAAAAACCATTAAGGATTTTCTGAGGTCTGCTCAGAGTTTTGAATATTTAGGACTGGAATGGAAGTTTCTGCAACATCTGGAACATCTACAGCTCAGTTTCTTTGATCAAGAAACAAAACAACAGTCTTCATATTTGGCATAATGTAAATCTATAAATTATTATACCAATTATAAGATGCTACAGAAACATCATGATGTAGAAACAGAGTTAACCAACATAGAAGGTGCCAAACTCAGTATTGAACCATTTCAATAACCACACACTTGTTTATTCTGCAGAGCGCAGGCAGATTACTGGTTTGATGTGTGATGACAGAATCTGTGTACACAACTGGTGGGGACAGGTTATTTGAATGACAGTAAAAGGGCTGGTTTTTTTCTAGAAGACTCAAAGAAACACAGTTTCTGTGTTGCAGCTTTGCACTGCGCCATTCTTGATGACTGCTTGTTGAGATTAGGGGTACACCAAAAAGAAGGTGTTTTTTGTTGTGAAGGAGGAATGTATAAACCAAGACACATCCCACTGTAAAAAAAGTGTAGAGAGCTGCAGCTGGAAGATTGTAAAGACTGTCCAGCTTTATGTCAAATTATTCCACTCAAATATATGATTACATTTGATGTGTAGTTCCCACAGTGATCACCTCCACAGTCACCTCCATCTGTGTCTTTTTTCATTGCCTGTTAATGACTGTATAAGATGGTCACCACTGGGGACTCTGCTAAATGCTGCGACACTGAAGGGGTGCAAGCAACATCATCCCCCCAGGGTCTGACATCTCTACGCATTAGAACAGTTCAAAGTTAATTTCAAGGCATCCTAAAGTTAATGTGTCTTTCTGCTTTCCTTGCCACTGTAAGTCCTTACACAGGCCTTTCCCATCCCAAGCTCATGGGCACTTCCCAGATTGTCCACTCTGCCTCGCAAATAATTCCTTCCCAAAGTGGACCTCTCTTTGACCTGCTCCACCAACTCTTCTCTTACTTGAAATGCGCCCTCCTTGCTGCCATCGTGCAACCACCCAACAGAGGTGCAGCGAACCACGTATGAGTGTGAACAACATGGCATATCACGGCGCTTTTTGCTATTGCCCCTGAGTGTTGGTACCAGTAATACTTCAATGTAAGCCATACCTTAGAAAACAGAAATACTGAAATAAACGTAGAGAAACGGTGCTTTTTTTCTTTAGGGGCAAATTATTGTTAAGCTCACTTGGTCCTTTGGATCATAAAGGGTTTACAATTTTGAAAAGCCATGAAGTCTGGTTTTTGCCTAGTATTTTGCTGGGGACAACACAGAAAATTTATATGAGAAAGTGAATGCAAAGTTAAAAACACATCAGCAACCTGCAAAAAGAAGTGAGAAAAGAGCCTTAAGTAACATATATTAAGGAGATGAGACACAAAGCCGTATGAGATAAATTGATACCCATTAAAAGAGATTACACTTTTATCTCACCTATTTCTTTCTTTACTGAATAAGCAATGAAAAAATAAAGGTAATTCAGGTTTTGGAAACACCACTGTGAAGTAGTCCATTTGCAGGCATCACTTTGCCTCTTCCCTAACCCCTTTTTTCTCTTTTGGATTTGAATATACGATGAAGAGCTGGTAATTGGAACAGTGTAGTTACCTAGAAACTACTTAGAAACTTTGCACAAACATCACCCTTGAGTGTAATAACTAGGGAAGATAATGCAAATTTTGAAGTGAGAATACGCTATATAGCTCACTCGATAAAGGGCTGTTTACTAAATAGAAAATAATTCATACGTGTCAGCAACTTGAGAGACTAAAACTGTTATCCAAAAGATATTTTCCCATTCTATCTGAAGTTTAGATAAAGAGTATAATCATTATAAAGACTAATATTAAAGCAGGTCAGAAATTGATATAGTAACGTTAATATAAGCAAAGAGGAGTGCACTTCTGTGATGGATGAACTGCATGACAGTATTTTCTTCGCTCATTAAGTTTTCTTACGGAATTGTATGGAAACACTGAATGCTTATTTCTCAAACATCACAAAACAGGACCACGCTTCATACTTTGAGATACACAGTTGCTTTTCTTGGAAGTATATGTAATACTTAGACTTAAAATAATACAAAAGTTATAGAACAGGTCTTTAATAAACTTTGGGAAATGAGGTAAATTCGACAATATTCAACTTAAAAATTCCAAATCTACGGTTATCTCCAATTACATTTAAGGAATGGAGAATGAGGGAATGACTGATCACAGTCTCTTCCAATACAAGAGGACAAGCACGTATCAAATTGCTGCCTCTGGCTCAGAAAGGCCCTAGGCCACAAATTATTAGAGGCTGGGACTTAAGAAAATATGTATGTCTAGAATTTCAAGCATTCCTGTTGAGATCGAATCCTGTCTCAGGATGCAAGTCCTGATATGGTCAGCGACCATATGAAACACCCACAAAAATTATTTTGAGAATTGCGAATCATCAGAATGGAGAGAGAACAGAGGAAAAATGGTCATTTATTGAAAAGGAAGACAAGTTCAGCAAGAGAATGCCTATCAGGCTTTAATTAAGTATTAGTAGAGTAGATCACAGACACAGCAAAGTTACAGAGGAAGATTACAGGGGAAGAATGACCACCAGGACAGATAACACTAGCTGAAATCACAGGACGTAGGCTGAGAGAACACTAAAGAAGGGGAATATGGCCCTTGATTCTTTCCTCTTTCCAAAAATCACCAACCAGAAGACAGTAAGATGAGAGCAAATGTCGAGGGATGAGCAGTTGGTGAGGTGGAAAAGTGTGTTACACAAGCAAGACACCATACAAGTTTGTTATGGCATTGAGCAGTTTATAAATAACAGGCATTTACACCTCGATAATTCTGCACTTCTATATTAGAGCGAAAATTGATTATGTGCCATTAGAATGAAATATTACAGCACCTGTTAGTAAATTTATAGCAATGTGAAATTACTGAAATCTCAAAATGTTTTTAATCTAAATATGGAGACTTTAACTGGTCCAGTTGAGCCTACACTGTGGCCTGAGGAATCTCTTCCATCTGAACTAACTGCATAAGAAGAAAAGGAGAAAAAAGTTTGCCTTGTTTTCTGATCCAGCTCCACTAACTAGCATGACGTTACCTCTGTATGCATTCTGAAATCTCATTGAGGACGTCTGCAAGAAAACTTCATGCTATGTTTTTGTTTTAAACTAAGCTGCATGTGGATCCTGCACTGTTACTACACCCATGAAGCTAGCTGGTTTTAGAAGATTCCACAAAGAGATTAGAAATATTTTATTTGCAATGGCAGATAATTCCTATATATTTTCAATTTAAGAAAGACCTCATCTAGAGAGAATTCTGAAGTTGTGGTGTGTAAAGGAATAAGCCTGCACTAGCTGATGGACACATGAGAATGCCAACATTGCTCACAGCAAGTTCTTACAAAAAACTAGAAGAGTCCTACCCATGCTCTATCAAATGGCTGCACAGAAGCAGAAACCGCTACGCAATAACCCAGGACTGGTATGCCTGAAAGCAAAGGAGTATCCAAAAAAGAGGTGGGGAGAAAATGAGGAGGACAGTATATCTCTATCATAATAAAGATCCAAGAGTGGCTCATCCATCCGGGATCCCAGGAGGTGGAGGAAGGGTATGACAGACAGATATACAGGAAAACGACAGACAGATGAAGGCACAGGATGCTGGTTAAGGAAGCATGGGACATGTAGGGGAGCGAAAGGGCTGGGTCCCTAGTTATGAGAAGCTAAAAGGGCTCCCTAGTTATGGGAAGCTAAAAGGAACGCTACAGAATCTGAGAAAGCAGGAACAGTTGCCATTGGTGATTGCAGAGCAATAAGAAATCTTTGATTAGATTTAGGAGACTCAAATTTAGAAGCTCTTCAGGAAGGTTTGGTAAGGGAATACAGCTTTGCAATGAACTACTGCATTTCTGGACACCATTTTCAAAAAAACCCAAGGAATCCTCCTGAAATTATAGAAGAGTGAAGACTGACCGGCAAATCAAGTTGAGTCATTTCTGCATATTTTAATGCCGGCTCTTTAAATAGTCCCTGGGTTCCACTGCTACATTACACGGCTAATGCTGTCTGGAAATTATGGAAATTGAGCCTATGGTCCATGCCTCACATGTGCTGCTGCTAATTAAGTTCTTTGTGACTTATCATTTGATTTAAAATACAGAAGGAGGAGAAATTGTCCTTTTTCCTCTTCCTTTTTGGGGAAGGGTGATTTCAAAGTAAGCCTTTATGTGGTTATTTTCTAGAAAATCTAATTGCAGAACTGTAAACTGTTTTTACTAGAGCTGTTCAACATTAAAGACTTCACATTTTAAAGACCATACTCTAAGAACATATTGCACATAATCACAGATATCAAATGTAATTGTCTCATGCCACTTGCCTACAAGCATTTACTGCTCTGCACTTTGTGCCTTAACATGGGATTATCAGAAGTCAAACAGGATCACCTCCTAAAAAAGTTGATCCTTAAATCATTTAAGGTTAATATAGGGATTGGGTTAAAAAAAAGTTGACCAAGAATGGAATTGAACCTTCATGGATTAGATTAACCTCAGGAATTCTCCTAAGAGAATGTAATGTTGACCATTAGGATACTGTTCCTGCAGTATCACGTTAAAAGTATCACTGTGAAAAATACAAGTTTTATTCCGATAAACTCAAAACTGCCGTAAATAGCAATGTTGCCAACGGATGAGCAGCATTCTGCAGGTGTCCTGCCATTGCTATATCATTCCCACACCGAATGGCATTCCACCTGCAGCTGTTATCGCCACCCTAGCTTTGACAGCCACAGAAAATCTTAGAATGAATTCATATTAGTTCAAAGAAGTGGAAAAACTGAATGTATTGACTGTCTTTATACAATGCTTTTCACATTCATAGGGTCTTAGAACTGAAAAATGCGTTCCCAACCAGACATTAGCATTATTAAGAATGAAGGTGAAATAAAGGGGGAAAAAAAAATAATATCCATTTTCTTAAAGAAAATCAGATCAGTTCAGGTCAGAAAATCTTCTCCAAATACCACCAAGAATTGGAAGTCAACTCCCTCTGCTTTTTGCTCCCAAATAGCACAGAAGACACACTAGTTCAGACATTTCCTTCAAAGCAGAAAATTAAGCCTTATTTGTATTTAATGAACAGTTTTGCAATTCAGGCCCTGAACATTAGCAAATGAGATGCCCTCCCCACAAATAATTCACATAAAACTATTTTTTCTCAATACCAGGTATCTCTTTATGAGTCTAGTGGTTCCTCCGTTCTACCCCTGTTTGGCTCACAAAGGAAAAGCAAACCCTTAAACCAAAATTGGATTTAGTTTAGCCTAGGGAAAACTTTTTTTTTGTCAGCTGAAGCCATTCAGTGATATTGATCAAAATCCACAAGTTGTTTTGGTAAAATGGAAAGCTCCTTTTGCAGCCAGCTTTCAGTTTGCCTGAACAAAATTGACCCAGTTCCAGCAAGGAAACCTTTGAAACCCCCATCCCTTTTGGCAATGCAGTAAGAGATGTAAAGACAGTATTGCTGCTTTCTAGTCTCCTTAATGTAAAAGAGCGCAGAAGATATGAGAAAAGCTGGAGAAGCCCAATATGGACGACTACAGATACGGAACACTTGCTAGTCTAAGAGCCACTACGTAAGTTGTGACCCAGCAGCACAATGAGGAATATTATAGAGGTCAATAAAATGATGGTAGTGGACAAAAGGTGAACAGGAGATCATTATTCACCATTTCTCAAGATACAAGAGCTATGGGACACCCAGTGTAATTACCAGGAACAAAAGTAAAATGAACTACTTTTTCATACCATGCAATTAAAATCTTAAAAGTCTTTGTCACAGGATGTCAGGGAGGCCAGAAACAGAAATGGGTTCACGATGAATTAGACACTGGAGAGATCTGTCCACAGCTATTAACCCTGGCAGCTGAAGTCCCGAGGCCATTAGCTGCCAGAGCCCGGGCACAGGCTACCTGGCCTCCTGCCCTAACCCCCACCGTGGGCCACTCAAAGAGACACCCTGGCTGACGTGGCCTTTGGGACTCCTCTCACAAGGCATTCTTCCATAAATTTAAAAAAGGGTTGAACAAAAGGTTCAGTAGAACAGGAGTGCTGCTTCAAGCAGTATTTTGTACTTTTTAAAGGTCATGATATATTAAATGGATAGATTTCTCATTTTCTGAAGTGTGTGCAGAAGTTCCCAATTATTATGTTACTCATACTATTTTTATCATGAATTTTCTTAATAAAGGATTCGGACAAGAGATTTATTCAAGCTAATATATTATTTCCATATCGAGGTAATCTTAATGGATACCAAAACTCTCATAGAATTATATTTACTGAAATTACCTGCCCATTTCACAGACTTCCTTATAGCATGCATCCTCCTAGAATGCTTGTGAAATGAATGTAACAGTTGCCACCTCCTGCTAAATACAACCTTCAGAACCAACCAGAGCCCAGTGACAGAGAAGGGACCAAAAACCAGTGACAGAAACAAAGGCAAATAATGCACGATGCACTGCACAGATCAGCAGACATTCTGTAGAAGAGAAATGGCAAGGCATGCTGGAGTTTCAAGTACTTCGTTTTCACATTTCAGCCTTGTGTATAAAACATAGAAGCCATGCCATTCAGCAGACAGGGAACTGATGTTGTGCGTACGCTTCCACACCACGGCAGACGAGATACAATCCCGAACCTTTCAATACAGCCTTGCTCTTGTCAAAATCCACAGAACTCCCACTGAGATGACCAACAGCAGCCCTTCAGAAGGTTGAGCAATTTAAATAATCCATCTGGAGTCAACAGGAAAGATGAGAAAGAGTTGTGCCTTTCAGTTAAGAAAGCGTTCCTTGTTCAAGCATGTGCTTAAGTGCATGACGCTGACAGCATCACGAACACAAAGACAACCACCTGCAGTTCAGTCCTATTCAGGATAGGACTTAAAAATACTAAAATACCTTCCTATATTGGAATTTACACATCTGAAGTTAGGCACTTGGGTAAATACCTTGCTAAACAAGCGATCAAATAATGATTTCAGAACTAAATTCAGCAAGCATTTATTCTGTTCTGTTGTTCAAGTTCAAAATACATTTCTTGGGAAACGCCGTGCACAGTCACTGTTGGGAGCACTATGCCAAATCTGCTTCTAGCGCATGGGGGTGATAAAGCCAGTGGAATTATAAGGAATGTTTCTTAACATAATGTTTCAATTCTTCGAGAAATGATATACTTGCCTTTTTTTTTTTTAAGAATGCAGTCTATTAAAAATACATTAATATTAAGTAATCAGAGACACATAAATTTTAAAAGTAATACTTTAGTACAGATCATTATTTCAATTTCACAGTAATCCATTTGAGAAATGTTCCTAATTAATTTAACATTCATTTTTAATTGCCAAAAGATTAAATGGATTCATCTCTCTCTTGCTGCATAAGTTTAAATGAATAGCTTTAAATGCCCTTTATATTTATGGCAAGCTATTTTGTCAGTTTGTCTTAGCAGAAAAAAAAAGAAGTCTTTTTGTTTCTGCAGGAAAAAGAGCACATGAAACCTGTGGAAGAGATGCAATCAGAACTGTACAATGAGTCTACTTTTGAGTAAGGGCAAATCTTATTCTTTGACCAATGATTACCAGGAAAGTTTCTCAGGAAACTGAACACTGGAAAGCAGGGGCAAAGAGCATTTTTGCCAAATACTCTGTAATTCCATTCTCAGAAAAGAAAGGGGTTGCTGTTAAAACAGTAGGCAAAAGGATTTAAAAACAGCACTCAGGAGGACTGTAATAAGCAGCATGTTACTCTGCTTAAAATTTTTCCTGAATTTGGTGCATATTCCTTGCGGACATTCTGCACGGAAATTTCTTGACCCCACAGCAGTGCCTCTGGCCTTTCCAATTTCACAAGTGACTATTAAATAGCCGAGGAGGAAACAGGACTGGTGATCAATCCACAAGTTTAGAGAGAGAGAAAAAAAAAAATCCTCTATCGACATTTCCCTCCCTCTCCTGTGACTATGTCCAAAGCAGCACTGTATAATCTCATTTATGGTGTTCTGGAAAACATATATATGGGCTGAACAAAACATTCATACTAATTTGAAATAGTTAGACATGAAATCATGCCTTTATCCATGCCAGTCTGGATACTTATCCACCGCACGCTTGGTTCTTTTGCATAACGCTCATGGCACTTGTGAGGCAAAGCCCTTACCTAGGCAGCAGTTTGGGTTTTTGAGTTCAATCACTTAGAGCCGGATAAACAGAGGTTTTAATCCATCCCAGACATCTGTCAGCCATCACACTAGCAAGTCCTGGTCCATCTTTTTCTCTGCTGAGCCCAGTGGATCCTCAATCCTTTCCAACATAGCAAAACACAGCCTTCACAAATGAGCGAGGTTCACAATGTCCATTTGAAGTAACTTCTGCCTGGCCCAAGTGGTTTGAAGTCAACGGAGGCAGATTTACCCCAGATAACCTGTCGCATACTACGTAACAAGTCTGACCTTGTAACTCAGGTTTCTGAGAAATCAGGCATCGCGATTCTGACACTTTTCCCCAGAACTCTGTGACAGAGGCTTGGAAATACAAAGTGAGAAAACTTGAGTTTTCTGAATACTTTCAGCCCTCCCAAATGCCTGATCCCACTTTCCCAAAAATCAGCATTCATCAAATCACAGTGAGTTGGTTTACTAAGTTAATCCATAGAAAGCTGCCTCAGCAAAATGAAGTCATTGCTTAGGAAACAAACAAATAAGGGGTGTTTTAAAGCATTTTAAAATCATAGAAACCCTCATATTTTACTTCCTGGATCCATTTCAGGGCTTGCCTCAACTCAGTGAACAAGCATAGGGCCTAAAGTCATCAATTGCCGTTTGTAAAAATTAGAAAAACATACAATTTTATTAGGCATTAAATTAACTACATAGAAAGAATGAGAAAACATTAGGTTGTCTCTGATTTTTTTTCCTAAGAGACAGTACTTTATTTAAATGAGCACTATAATTCTTAGACTTTAATTCAAACAAACCTAATTGTGCATGGTTCGCTTTGAACATGATAAAAATGTAAAGCATACATCAATGGATTTAATATTTACTGTGCTACTTAACTGCACTTTAAACTAAAGCAAAAATTTGATGGGTTGCTTTGCTTCATAAATAACAATATCCAAGTCAAAGATCATGGGAGATTTTGCCAACAGTAAATTTCACTGTTATGTATTTTTTTAATATTATTTTATTGTTAATAAAAGAAGCAATGGGGCTACAGATATTTAAATTGGTCACAGCAAATAAGTGTCAGCCTGTATCTACCTGCAGGTAGAGTAAATGTTAATGAGTTACAGGGAAACAATACAAAATGTGTCCACTACTATTTAATGCATCAGCATGAAACACTAACATACCAAAACTGAATAATTAAATAAATTGGAAAGGGAGCAATTTAACAGGCTGCCAATTCCATTGCTTACACTACCTTCAATTTGGGAAAAGTAAAAAATGGTGAGGGCAGCAGCAGTTTGTTGCACCAGCAGCACTGGCACCTCAGCCAGGGCCAACACAGAGTTAGACGCTGTTTATACCCGCCTAAGATTTCAAAATATTTTTGAACATGGAACTGGAAATACCCAGATTTTGTGCTAGCTCTGTTTAATAAAAGTGTGACATTCACGCTGTTCTAGGACAGTATATTCTAATCTTCCTTTATTCTCTATCTTCCACGCTGATTAAAATGCGGCTCAAAACAAGCACAAGAACTATGGAGGGGGAAGGGAGGTCATAGTTCTTACATGATGTTATTTTCTTTTTCTTAACATTTTCTTTCACAAAAGATCCTGACTGTAACTTCCTGAAATAACACTGTCTATTGTAAATCCCCCTAATTTGTTTTTCCAAGATAGAAAAGGACTAACAATCGTGCTTTCGGATTTTGGGGACACAGCTTTATTTGATTAAACAATAAAACTGCCTTGTGAAGCTTTTCAGCCCCTGCATTTCAAAATCTAATGGAGCTCCCTTGAGAATAACGAAGCTGAGCAGAATGGGCTACTACTCCCACCCCCAAACCTGGCCCAAACGCCCGACAGAGCAGACCGGCCCCAGGCTCTCCAGTGCACAGACCGGCCTCTTACGATCTTCGAACACTCCGCAGAGTGTCAAGCTTTATACCATTAGAATCAGACAGCGTGCTGGTACCATTCAAAAGGACAGTTATGTAGCTGGATTTCCAGATGCTGTTCTTCACATCCTGAACCACAGCCATCACCCGTAATTCGTAACGCAGCATGCCAAATATTTAGATCCAATCCATCAACTGCACTAGCTAGCAAAGCTGGAGTAAATTTCTGTTCCTCTAAACCATTCTGCACCGAGACACAGATATCATGGTGAGTGGCAATCACATTATTTCAGGCTATAGCAATATTCTGCTGGGACAAAGGTAGAGGCAAGTTAGATCAAAGGTTCCCATTCACCTTGCCTCTGGCAGGGCCGGTATCGGATACTCAGGGGTACATGAAGCGTAGATAATACTTTCACTGAATATAACCCAGCGCCTGCCAAACTGTGCTTTGGGCAACGTTTGGATTATTTTGCCCTCAGGACTGAGGTTCCTTGAATGAAGGTTCCTGGTTTCTTAGAAAACTCGATCATGATACTCCACATTTACAGATACCTTCACACAGCAGGACTCAAACCTGTACTAGACAAGTGCTAGTTCATTTAACAAGCCAAGTGATATTTGGCCACCTTCTTGACTACTGCATAAGCTTATTTACCCGAAACTACCCGCAATCTCTTCCACCACAATAACCTCCCTCGGTCGTTTGCAATTCCTGTTTCAGAGGTTTTCAGCTTTTGCTTCACTCGCCCTCCTGCTCAGTAACAGTAGCTCTTCCCTGGACAAACTGCAGTCACCCATCGTTTTCTTTGTCACTGCTCTTGTCCCCAGATCAAACCCAAATCTGCTCAGATACAAGTATTTGCTAGATTTCCATCACAGCATAACTGACATGATTTGGAGGCGTATCCAAGCGCTGAGCAAAGCCTAACAGACGTTGTTAATAATCCAGCTCAGCTGCCAAACGCAAGCTCATGTCCAGATACTGAACACAACGTTTCTTTTACTTTTCTAAGCCTATTTGCCAAATTTCTTGATGCAAAAATTTCTGTCCTCAGCAATGTCCTTCAAGATTTCTTCCCCAGTAGACAGCAAGTAGTATTATTTTTCTACCTTTTTTTTGGCTCTATAGGTAAGCAAAAAGTTCCCTCCCACTAACAAGAGGTAATGAACCCATTTTGCTGGTTCTCCTACTTCGTCCATCAAACAGCCAAACTTAACGCACCCAACTGTTGGTCTTAGTCTTCACGTAAGACGACTTTCTTAAAGGAACTCAGGATATTCAACCATTGTCTTCTGTCCTGCTGAAAACATCCCTACCTCCCCTGAAGCGAAGCTCACCAGCCCCCAGTTCCATATACCTACCTTCTACCCACACTACCCCCATCCCCGTGCTAATACTGCCATTGCTGCAGAAGCCTTATAGATGGCAGCAGTGTCCAACTTAAAATAATAACAACAACAATAACAATAATAACAGCAACAAAGATAACAAAAAATATCCCAAAGCATCCAACTGACAGTATCTTCCTTCCAGACTTCTAATGATGCTAGGCTAATTCTCCTTGCCGATACTTTTGGAAGTTCTGATTAAAAAAAAAAAAAAGTTGTAAGGTATTTTACACAGCCCCTTGCACTCTGCATACCTTTTCTAAGTTGCTGGGGCGTGTACTACACTTGTTTGCTGAAGAGCTTTGTGTGTCACCTTCTGTGAACGTGTATCCTCACTTACACAAAGAAGCCTGAGGAAGATAGACAGTACTCTGGATTCTTTGTAAAAAAAATCTACCTTTCATTAGCTTCTGTCTGAGCCGGTCCTTTTCTTGCTTGACAAATTCTAAATACTTTGGTGAGGAATAATTCTTTTTCTTCCAATAGCCAAAATTCTTGTCCCAGGTCTCAATCCTTTACAGGCACCTTCTGGGACTTTAGTTAGCCCCCTCAGATTAGTGTCTGCAGCAAGTCTTACTCTGATAGAAAGCATCCCTGATTTTGGATTTGCAAACCTAATCCTGTTTAATAAGCTTTATTACTTGTTATTACAGAGAATCTTCTGAGGATTCGGAAGCCCCACTGGAAGAGGTATTATAGAAAACACACGGTCTGTGCCCCACTGCATTCACGAGATTACAAGACCAGCACAGACCCAGCAATGATTTCAGGTTCTCAAATCTCACTGAAAACAGAGATTAAGCACTGCTTTGCCTCTGAGGGTCTGCATTGCAGCATCTCAGTGTAATTAGAAGATTTCTTTCCCCTACTGAAATGCAGAGTCAGCACTTAACCTACCTGATTACAAATTTAACAGGGAGACGCTGAAGAATATTCAGGCAAATCCAGCCACAGTTTGAGCAGTCAGTAATGCATTTGACTAGTAAGGGAGCAGGTTCACCTGCCCCAATTTGCAAGTGTGATCAAGACGTGTTATACTGTTACTTCTTCATCACTTGCGATGTTGGGAGTAGGGGTTACTCTTACCACGGGATGAGCAAAACCTGGCTAATACTAATGTGTACAGGTCTGAGACTTCCACAGTGCACTCTAGAACCAAAGTGTATTCAGTTCACATGCAGAAATGCACAAACGCATGGGCCAACTTCACTCCATACAGCTTCAAAACTATGCCTGTATTTATGCAAGACCCAAGTAATCTGTGCCATTAATGATAAATCAGTGGCTTTGCAATCAATTGGCTTTTTCACTGTAGCATCACGATGCCCAAGCACCAGATAAACTCCCCATCACGCTAGGTCACAGCCAGCTCAATTAGTTTCCTTCAGGGTCCAACTGGTAACTTCTAATAAGGTCTATTCAACAGGAGACAACCCGTGAGCCCAAATTCTGCTGCCCTCCGAGCTGGAAACGAGGGTAGTGCACTACAGCCCATCTCCGAGAGAGGCAGGACATCACCAGAGACATGAGTCTTTCTTGGTTCGAGTTCACTGTAAAGGCTCACTGTATACCCAAGACAGAGAACCAGCAAGTAAAAGTATCTATTTCTCCCCACTATCAATACAAGAAATGAAAGCCACTCATTCAGATTGTGGTGAAGATGCTTAAATGAAGCAGGATGAATCTCACACAAGATGACTCACGGAAATAATTTTTGTGGCTTGGATCTAGACCAGACCCTATTCTTTAGGCATTTCTCCACTAACCAACACAGATAGGTGTTTAAACACCTATGCATATTTTAATAAGGTTTATCCCAGGCCTAATTTTCTCTCCCTCCACAGTTAACTCCCTCTGACGTTAATGAGAGCTGCATGCGTGTGTATGCGCTGAACTGACTCCTGGCATTTTTACAGCTTGATTTTTGAAATGTAATTAGAAAAGCACATTGAAATGCTTAACCTGAGTGTTTTGGGAGAAATGTTTAACAGTGGCTAATTAATGCATAAAACTTACATTTAGAAAACTAGTACCCAGGCACTGCAATAATCAAAATATTTGCAGGAATCACAATAGAAAGAAAAATAAGATTATAAATGGTTTCCTGGCAAGTGTTCATGAATATCTTGGTTTGTTTGGGCTTTTACTTGCTTGCTTGTTTTTTGAACCAGAGTTTTGGATACACTTCAGTTTATTAACCAAATAAAAACCTATCTGCAGCTGAGTGAGCCACAAGCATATGCATCTTTTCAAGAGGAGTAGGCAGACCTGGAGGCTGTAACTTTAAGTTATTCACTTCTTTCTTTGTAAGAAACAGCCTGTAAAAAGTGCACAACATTATCCCAGTCAAATGATTTATTTCCTTGATCACATCTCTATTTGTGAGTGTATCTACTCAGAGCCTAGTTCTGCTGCTACAAGTCTACAAAACATAAAATTCTCAAAACACAGTAAAGGCAGGCCTGTCACATAAGACGGGCTGTGTTCTCCGCTATTTAAAATTGATTGCCTTAATGTTATAGAAATGAGCTGGCACATAAGATGAAATCAAAGCTTTTACAAAGAGCCTCTTCAGCTGAAATGAAGAATTAAACTTTGGGATTAGAAGAATCAGAGAAAGGAAACAAAGTGGAATGAAGAACTCTCTGTAGAGCTGAAAAGAAGAAAGAATAAACCTTCTGGCTTGCTAGAGTTGATAATATGTTGTTAAAATACCCCTTTCCAGCTGCATGTCTGTTTTGACTGAATACTAATTATATTCTTTTTGAGAGACTTCATTTGGTTCAGTTGTTTTGGAGCTTTACAGCCAAAGCTTTTCCTGGAGTTAGCCCAGAAGTTCAGCTCTTTAAACGGGTTGTTTTGCAATCTTTAGAGGTTTCTAATTCAAACACCAAAAGAGAAGACACAGATATAGGTAGGAAAGAAAAATCATACTACACCCACATTTCTAAATTCCAATCTTAGTACAAATTGAGCCTAAATATAGCATTGTAGGGTCTGACATTCCAAATTTTCCTAATTTCCCCATCACGTTGCTTTACAACTTAACATCAGTTCCCCCCTTTCTCCCCCCCGCCCCCCCAAACTTTCATCTCTTCAAACGCTCTGGTTTTATTTCATTGGAGCTGTAGTCTTGGTTTTTTTCCACACCAGCAATACTCATCCTCAAGTCCATAATTTCACAAACAGGTCCACAAACTCGCCTTCAGCGAGTTCAGCATTAGCAGAGATGATCTTTGCAAAATGCAGCGGGCTTTCTTTTCATTATTCCCAGAAAAAGTATATGGCATTTGGATGGAATTTGGCTGTTTTTGTGGTTTGCAGTTATGCTTTTCCACAAGAAACAAAAGGAACAAGCCCCCTACCCTTACAGACTGTGTGTGCTGTATCACAGTTCCTCCATTTCTCCTCTCTCCTCAGACCTGCTCCTTAACATGAGCTGTTTGTCCTTCTTAGCGCTTTTCTCAAACTCCCTGAGCCCCTAGCTACATCACACCATTCCCAACTGGAGTAGGCAGTATGTTCAACGACCACTTTGGGCTGCACGCTACAAGCGGCTTGCTGGACTGTGTTTCCCAGCCAACAGACCACCGACATGTCAGCCTGTCCCCCAAAGAGGGCTTTAATTTGGGTCTCATTTCTCAAAGAGATTTTCATAAGGCTTGCAGGAACTTAATTTTTCTTAGAGGACTCCATTCCTCTTTCAAATCTGGGCATTTCACTCAACAAGAGCAGAAGTAGTCAGGGGATGGAGAAGCACCAGGTTAGGAAAGAAGCGATTTCCTCTGCATAGAAGGGAATTTTGACATGAAACAATAGATGAAGATGACAGACTTTTACATGTACATTATTTTCAATTATGAAATCCAGTGAATTTATTACCAGACTTTGGGAAACCACAGTCATCTCTGATGACATCCAAAGCAGCCAGATTTGGTTTTCCAAGATGTTCCAAAGGATGTGTTCCCAAGAATAACTCCAAAACATCCAAACAAAATTCAAAAAACCCCACAGATCCACAGCTGTGCGAACAAGTTACCTACTCCAAAATGTTTTCAGCATTTATCTTTATACTAGGCAAGTGTCTAGTAACTAAGGAAAAAAAACCCTCTGTTTTTGACACTTAATAGCAATTAACCATGGAGAGCTATTAGCTATTAAAGATATTTGGGGCACATGCAACCACAATTTTCCAAGAATTCAGCTCTGTTGTTGTCCAGAGCTTGCCCTAGCAGGGAGGTGAGATCTGTTCTCTCCTATCCCACAGCTACACTGCCCTGCCAGGTTGTACTGCCCTGCCCCACTCTGCTGAAGCCCACTATCTGCCACGCAGACATATAACAGCACCTATTTTCATCACAGATGCTATGTATTGGGGGGTCCTCAGACATGAGAAACACTCAGAAGATGTTGCAACACTCCCAATAAGACCTTGAAAGCGGTTCCTCATGACCACCCAGTCTACCCCACACAAACCCCACAGCTCACGAGAGACCAGCCCCCTGACGCCAGGCACGCCAGGCACTTTGGGACTCTGCCCTGCCTGGCACCATGCTGTTCACCCAGGGCAGATGTTCTCTGGCACACAGAACCTAACACACACGGGAAGTTTGCTGGAGGCTGTCCCAAGATCACGGAGCAATGGTCTGGACACGCACTGCTGGCGTCGCTTTCTGCAAAGGGAACGACCTGCAGCAGTTTGCTGATGAGAAGCAAAAGGCACCACTGTGACCACACCTCAAGAACTGGCACAGACCTGAAAGCAGACAGAGACCCATTTCTGGGCCTGTAATCTCATCCACAAGCAGATGAGTATCAATCTTACAAAGCTGACCCCAAAAATCTGTGGCACGGCAATTACCCACTGGCACATCCAATCTGCTAGACTGGGCACGCAAGCTGTCCTCCCTTTCGTTATCCATCATTTGAGATGCCCAAGAAAACAGCACACCAGTAAGTAGAGCACAACCACCAGTGCCCATTTCCATACAATCCCACCTGGAAGGGCCATTGGTCCTACTGACAGAAAGAGTAACATTTCATCACACCAGTTTCAGACTGCACATACACCACCATAGTTTTCCTCTATAAAGGATGTGTTAAAAGATTGGCTAGCACTTCTAAAGAGGAAAAACTATCCTGCAAGAGAGGATGCTACAGTAACCCCATTGGTAGTCTTTGACTGGAATGTCAAAACAACCCTAAAGGAGCTTAGTACAGCTCTTCAAAGCCTATACAGCCTGCCTACTGAAAAGCACATTAAGATGAACGGAGATGTCAAACAAATCTGTGTTGAAAAAAGACCTGGAGCAAGCCAAAATCTGAAGAAACCGCAGTCAAAGTTGATGAGTTGCATTCGATATGTAGGGCATGTTTGAGTTCTTCACAACTCTGCCTCAATTTTTTCCATGTGAAGAACCAAGAGCCACACTGAACACACAGACATTTCCCATATATTTGCTTTGGTGGATAAGGTTGTTCTATAGATATTCTTTGAACAAAAAACACTGTGCTGAAACAGCCTGAGCAAACCTTGAGATTTTGAAATACAGTTGAAATTTCAATAGATTGGAAAAAACATTTCTTTTTTGCTGTTGTTAAAAAAAATAAATGCCAAGCCATCTGCTCTCAACTGGAGCTTTCAATTATAAACATAAAAAATCATTCCGGAAGCTGCGGAGTTGAGAAAATTCGGAATAGCTTAAAAGTTGACAGGGGGCAGAGGGAGGCAGACTCCAAGAGAGGATTAACTCTAACCCCTATTCTAATATAGAAGTCATCCCCTGCTCTAGAAGTCCATTCAAACAAGTATGCTATGAAAAAGAGAGTCTCACATTGTAAGAACAGATCATTACAGCTGTACTTAGTATTGTGCATTGAATAAACTGGTGGAATTGGCAAAGAACCTTGTTGGTAACAATAAATAAATTTTTAAAAGCAGGGGTTTGCCGTGTACAGCACAAAAGACATTCTGTTTTACATCAAGAAATCCCATGCTAATATAGTACAGTAAGTTCTGTGAATAGATGCCTACCAGTTTCCACAAAGATTTGAAAGACCCAACAGAAAAGATATGTTAACCAGAAGTTCACTGCTTCAGCAGTCAAAGGCTGCATTAAATCAACTCTTTCCCCTTTACTGTATCCCATAAAGCATATTGATGTATTCCTATTCTAGGGAAGATTTGATGTAAAACCAAAGTGACCAAAACACTGAGATATAAATCCCCAGCGTAAGGGAATTCAGAGAAAAGGCTCCAGAACTCATCTTAAACAATGTTACAAAAAAGAAGACAGGAGACCATCTTTCATCACACAACTGTCTGACGATGAGCAGCACAACCATATTCAGTATAGCAAGGGTAATATGGAAATATGATTTGTAACCAAGTCAGATTATATTAGTACAAACCCAGGGATTCATTTAATACATCTACTTAATATTTAATCCTGCTATGTGTTTGCATATTTGTGTTTGTCCACGGAACACCCTCCAAATTCTCTCCCCACAGAGGACGACTCGGGTAAAGGAGAGACCACGTACAGGCTATTCTGTATCAATCAGATTCTTTTCCAAAACAGCAATTA
Organism: Gorsachius goisagi; assembly: GCA_018403395.1. Taxonomy (NCBI): domain Eukaryota; kingdom Metazoa; phylum Chordata; class Aves; order Pelecaniformes; family Ardeidae; genus Gorsachius; species Gorsachius goisagi. The sequence goes on from BOSO01009771.1 coordinate 34,005, forward strand.
CAATTGATTCAGCACATGTACGGCCTTCCCTATAATAGGCTCAGGTTCAGAAATTCAAGAGGTATGTTGTTGGTAGGCAGGGTGAGAGAGAGAACAGCTCCAGGAACTAAATCTTCCCTTGACCTGTGTTTTACAAAAAACGAGAAATCAAAACCAAAAGGGGGAAAGCAAGCAGGCAAGAATCCTTCGCTCAAGCCAAAGGAAGTCGGATCTAACAACCCTTCTGGCCCAACAGCACTGTTTCAAAACATTGACTATCTGCTATACCTTAGAGGCAGGTAGAAGGAATGAAGTACAGACAAGAGCAAACTCAGGTAATTTAAATTTAAAAAGCCCCACTGCTTGCAATAGGAATGGAAAACAACTGTAGTGATCCTGAGAGGAAAGGAAAACTACCACTAATTTCAGTTGGAAGGGACCTACAAGGATCATCTAGTCCAACCTGACCTAGCCTGACCGATTCAGGGCTGGCCAAGTAAGAGGATGTTATTAAGGGCATTGCCCAAAGGCCTCTTGACCACTGACAGAAAATAGGTCTCTTCAAGAGGGAGGAGAAAATGCTGTTCTCACATTGATCGTTGCCCTCTTCCTCAGTTCCTTCTAGTGAGACATTCTGAAACACAAAAAAAAAAGGGTTCTGAGTTTGTGTTTACATTGATCGGGAGTGAGAAAGCTCATGTCAGAGTAACTGAAAATAAGGCAAGAAGCTGTCTAGAGTAAATGCTATAATAATCACTCCTTTCCCCAAAGTTAGTGGAGGGAGACATTTCCAAGCTGACACCAGACACCTAATTATTTTTTTGAAGTCAATACATTTCCTACAGCTGAAATCAACTCTCCACAAAGATCACACAGCCCTTAAACATAGCAGCACACTGGTGAAATAAGAAGCGAGCCCCAGACATAACCCACTGCTACCCACGCGTGTGGCATTTACATGCTACAGAAGTTTGCAACCAGATCCACGCAATACTAATTCAGAAAGCTCCTCAATATCCTATTGGTCCTCCATTGGTTTCTCCCTGAAATGGTACTAGAGTGACAGAAACAAAGCTTCAATCCGGCCAAGGTTTAAGGTTGGTGACATACCTTGTTCTGGGTTTTCATAAATGATTATTTAAGGTCTGATTAAAAAAAAAAAAACAACAAACCAAAATCAAAAAAACCACACCAAAAACCGAAACAACCCCCACAACAAACAACTAAGAGATAAGCTTGAATCTGAGATAGGTTTACATTAAACATAATAGTCTCAAAACTAAAACAGCCCTTCAGAACTGAAACGTTGGTAATAACTTTTAAAAATTTTTAAATCACTGCATAAAAGCAAATTTTTCCCATTATAATAGCATTTAAAGGGCTGAAAAAAATTTAGGCATGATAAGAACACTACTCTCCCTCTCAGGAATTACTTACACAAGGCATCTTTCTCCAACCTGCCTTGTCTGTTCCCTTCCCCCAAAAAACATGAAGAACTTGTCCAAACACAGTTTTGTCCCTGAAGTGAAAGCACCAAACATACTATGACATCTATTTCACTACTCTGTTGCTTTTCAGGTAGGAAGCATTCAGATATTATTAGAGATTTATACTGACCAGAAGTTGATCCCTTCTATCCTAGAGTCTTGCCCAATGAGGGAAGGGGAGGGGAGGGGAGGAAAGTATCTTAGTGGAGAAACTGAGATTAGGAACAATCTTATATTGATCTGACAGTTCTAACTTCTCCATCATCTGAGGGTTTCGTCTCTTAAAGCCCAGCATCCACTCTGCGTTGTTCAGACTTTGTATGGTGGCCCATCCAGCAGCTCCATTCTGCCCGTCTCCCTTCTATTTCCTTCACAGCCAGTAACTTGAGGGCCTGAGACAGCGCAACAATGATGTCAGTTAGTGATGTAAAATCAAGAAGCAGCAGCATGTTCCCTGATGTCTTCACTAAGGATTTAAGAATACACTATATTTTTTGTTTGCTTGTTTTTCATTTAACATGCTGATGCACTGAGTCACAATGCAGGCCAGTTTCTGTCTGCAGCTGAAGCCAAGATCAGGTGGGAAGAAAGTCCACACTTCATGAAGCATGCTTTTGTCCAGTCATCTTCCAGAAACCCTAGGCTTGTAGAAGACAAATGAGATGAGCACTCAAATACAAAGGAGCCCTCCGTCATCGCGCTCTCAACAAAGCTGAATCAGCTTTTCAAACAAAAAGAGCACAACTGCACTGATTTGGACTTTCACAGCAAGACGCAAGAGAAAGGCTCACTCCTCTAGCTGCTGAGTGTGCTAACATCAAGGGATTGCAATGAACTTCAGCCCTGGCAGTGCTAACAAGACCAGACAAACTCAGGTGGAGTTCAGAGAACAGTGCATGTTTTATAGACTTTTATTACATATATATCTGTATAAAGTGTGATGATACTGAATTACCTCAATGACAGCTGAAATGCTGCACTGAGCATCAAGACCCTAAGAAAAAAACATCCCTTCTTATTTCATTTGCCATTCCAGCTGTCCTTCCTCTTCCTCAACAGCACAGAAACTAATGCTCTCTGTTAGGCATTGTCATACAAATGTGCTTATAACATATGGTGGATGCACTTTGCTAATCAAGAGCTGTCATCAGAATACTCTGGGACTTCAAGGGAAAGAGGATGCAAAGCAAAATGGCTGCAGACACCTCAGCCCTGCCACCCACAGGAACTCATGGTAGGACGACAGCCAGAGTACCAGACCCCACATATACGCAGGTCTGTACAAGAAAGAAAACAGATACATATACATTTCAGAGAGCAGAAGCACTGTGTTGTCATGCTCAAACCCAGTCCAGGAAAAACACTTTGAAAATACAGTACATTAAATTATCTGAGACTTAGAAGCTACATGTAACAGCTTCTTCTGGTGCATGGCTACTTTCCACTTTAATCCTGCAAATAAACTAACTTTTCTTCAGTGGATTTTGCCCTCTCTTCTATTTTGAAGTAAAATTACAAGGCAGTTACAAGGGGGAAAGAACAAACCAAACCAAACCTCACCCCATACACCTGCAACCTTTGCCATTTCCTCAGTGGTTTGATGTCCTGACTGCCTCCACACATTTTTATTGCTGTTAGCATCTGCATGTTCACTCTTAAATAAAATCCTACGATAATGAATATAGTTCTTTTCCAGCATTATTTTCTAGTTTCATCACCATCATTCTTACTGCCAGTTTGGGGTAGAAATGACAGAGATGCTGTTCTCAAGGGCACTGGTCTCATCGCTAATATAATTCAATTCGGTCTTCATTAAAATTACATGGATGTACAGGAGGTCAAGATGTGGTGAGCTCCAATTGTTTCCTGAATGAAAACTAATTTTCCAGCTATTGTCCAAAATAAGTTACACACAAGTATAATCAAAGTTAATTGGAGAAGACTGCATGGTTTGAGCTCATTAAAATCCTCACAAATGCCAACACTAAACATACTGTCTGGTGCTTTAAGGAAAAAAGTGACGTCTTTTACCTTGCAAACAGCTATTACTATAAGTAGGAGTTCCTCAAAGCTAAATTAATAATACTCAGAGCAACTTCTATGGTTAGGTGGAGGTAGCAGGTGAATGAATCCCCCTTCTTAGAACACTGTTTTCAAACCTGTTGGCTTGATCAATACTCCGCCTTTCAAATGAAATTTTTGGTCATACACAAGTCACCAGGAGTTTATCATTAAGAGTTCCAGGATATCACGTGTGGGTCACAGAACAACAAGAACCCATTTGAACACAAATCACAGCACTCCCCCATGGACACATACAGGCTTTTAACTTCTGGTTCAACTAACGCGGTGTGCTAGCAACTCAAGCAATATATTAAGCTGGAGATTTTCAACTGCAAGCCTACCAAATCTCTCAGAAATTTGTGCCTTAGCTACCTCCTCTGCAAATACTTTGCATCCTAATAATGGATAAATTTAGCTTGAATTTGTACCACTTTGATCTCCTTGAACTCTGTCTGTGAGAAATGCACCTTTCTCTCCCTGAAATCCTTTAGATTACTTACAGCTTACGACCTCAGAGAAAACAGGGAAGCCCTTTAAAATTAGCTCCCAGAAAATATGCAAGGCTTGGCATTATCTGTGTTTTGCCATTAACTTTCTTACTGTTTATACGTTGACCCAAATACTACCTAGAGGCCTGTATCACCCAGTATCAATAGCAAGCACGCCCAGGGCAAAACAAACTGCGTTAAACCGCCCTTTCTTTTGTAATGCAAATACAAAAAGCAATAAACCATAACTTGACCCCATCAACGGAAGTTTTGTTTTTGAAGGCAAGGCCAGAACTGTCAAGTATTTCCCTACCGGAGGCTTTTCCAGAGGCGAGGAGCAGGGAGCGCTGCCTGAGGGAGCGCGCGCCCAAGGGCCGCCCCGCTGCCATCTTCAGGCCCAGAGAGCGAGCCTGAGGGCCCTGCGTGGGCCCGGGCCTTGTCAGGCATAGAAAAAACAGTCCTTGCTGGTTCCTAAAACATGATTTCCACTGATGGCAGGGAATGAGTTTGGGATGCTGTGCTATGAAAATAACCGGTGGCACCCCCCGTGAGCAACGGCCGGACGTTTCCTCACAGGGAGCTGCAGTGCGGGGCGGGCCGGGGAGGCGAGCGGGAGGCGCAGGCCGCAGGGCTCTGGGGTGTTACGTGCCCTGCGTTATAATCCCGCTAAAAAGAGTTCGGGAGCATGCACAACCAAAAGAAAGGATCTGCCCTCATCACCCACCACACAGCTTCACACTAAGTTCCTACGGCTTCATCAGATTCTGACATCCTGCAGGTTTTTTCCATGCAACGACTATTTGCATTAAAAAAGAGAGGCCTTACAATACAGCGATCAGAGTTCACCTGTAGTTACATGTCACAATCGAACAGTTGATGCAACCTGATTTCTGAAGCATAAAAGTACCACTTCCTAAAACAACATCCCAGAATACAAAGGGAAAAAAAAAAAAAATTCCATTTCCTTTATTTCCTTTACAAATACCAAAGTAAAGAAACCTTCTTTTGGAGTAGTCTCTCTCTGAAGAGCTTGTTCTAGAAGAATCTTTTTTGTAATAAATATGTCATCCATAAAACATTACTTTTGCTGCAAAGCCAGTATTTCAAGCCTCTTATCACCTGCAGTTACCTCCAGCAGTATAATTAATACTTAATCACGGCTGTAGTTTTCATAGACAACGACGCCTCGTGTGCTTTCACTGAGGTAAAAATAAATTATCCACTCTCACTTCATACACAAAAATCTGCCCTTCCAAATTATCAGGAACTTGAGTAACTACACTGAACCCAAATGCGGATATTTGCAAAACTGAGTTTGTTTTGGGTTGGGTGTTTGTTTTGGTTTTTGGGTTTTTTTAATTCTTACTGAAAACTAACACTGCATTTGCCCTTCATCAGTCTGTCAGGTCTTCAGGTTTTACAATGTTTTCCAGAGATAATGATCAAAAGTACAAAAACTAAACTACCCACTTAATTTATTAGCAGTCATATATTCGTATTTCTATTCTCATCAGTAAATCTGTGCATTTGCAAGTCTTCTGAGTATTTTCACGTTTTATTTTCCCCAGTATTTTATAGTTCCCTCTGGTTTTCCAACACACTTATTTTCTTGTAAACAGAGGTGTAAAAGATATATCTCTTAAATTATTACAGAGTATCTCAACCATTTGGAACGAATGTTAATTGTATCTCTCTCCTGAGCTGTTCCATTGATATCCTGCATCCATAGTCCTGTTTCCCCCCAGTATAAAATTACAGGATAAAGATCTTATCGTCTGGAAAGTTTCTGACTAGCACTAATCAACAAAAAAAGTTGATATGGGATATAAAATATATAGCACTGATCCTGAAAAAAAATACTGAAATATAAAGCAGCTCATATTTCGATATAGAGAGAAACTGAGAATAAAAGGCAGGAAAAACATTTGCAATCGGTACCAAAGTAGATATTACTTCCTCTTGTCTGCTATCTTCCATTTTCTCATCGATCAGAGACACTGTGCCAGTGAAGACAAAGGAAAATGTCATATTTAACACTGAATTATCATTACAGCCTTAAAATTTTAGGTGCTACATTTGCTGCGAAGTACTGCGTGTGTTTGCCTGAAGCATGCTGCATGCATCGTAGGCAATGAGTTTTCATACAACGTGCTCAGTATCTTCCAAGATTTCAGCACTGCATGAACACAGCCCATCCTGTCATAGGAAGGACATAGGAACACTGGAATGGGTTGCCCAGAGCGGTGGTGGAGGCCCCATCCCTGGGAACATTCAACCTAAACAATTCTATGATTCCATTCTCACACAGGATGTATCTGCATACACAGACCCTGCTACGAGGCATTTGTATTCAAGCCCAGAGTCAGACATCCCACCTCTATGCATTTCATCCATATGACGTGCTGCTTTTCCGAGTCACAGTGGTTTACAGATTAACCAGTCCATATGACAGAGGGAGAAATTAGGAGCCCGAAGCTCTCGGAT
>BOSO01009771.1:40634-57198 GCA_018403395.1 Gorsachius goisagi
GTAAGGGGTCTGGCATCTGAAAACGCCCACTGCAGAAAATAACAGCGATCTAAGCTTTGCCAGCTCATTCCTCCGAGGCAAGGGCCAGCTCCTTCAGGACTGCGACTGCTTCGAGGTTGTTGCTTGAACTGACTGTCAGCCTTCGGTTTATATTTTGAGCTGGCAGGGCTTAAAACTTTTCTGATGCAAATAGAGTTGAATAACTCAGGATGATTTACAGCAAAATATTGTGTGCCAATCCACGCAAGCAGCTTCACTTTGCTTGCAACTTCAGAAAATCTTTAGATGAATGGTAAGAATGATCTCCCCAAGGAACCATGAAAAGGACAACAGAAGGTAATACGGAAAGGAAGACTAACTCTGAGCCTTGCAGAATTTTCAGGCTGTCAAAGTCAGAGGTGCAGCTCAGGTAACCGGATGATATCCTTGTGGATAAGCACCTTCATCCTAATGAACCTCTTCAGCACCCAGATAATCAGGTCTGCGCAGCTGTGGAGTTTGCACAAAGAGAAGTTCATGCTCCTCATGACATGAGAGAGAGTGTGGTTGCTCCAAGGAATCATTAATTTTTCTCCTTCTTTAAATTGTCTTCTCTTCGTTGGAAGTCAAAAGAGTTTACAATGACCTACTTCCCTAGGTTAGAACCAGACATGGTTTCCAAGCATGGAAAAATCAAGAAAGAGAGGACTTCGGAGATAGCATCAGCATCCCTCCTATGATAAGCTGACATGGTGCTCGTAACTGAACTCCCCACATCGTGTCAATGCGCTTTGGACACGTTCAGTGATGTTACGAGTCCTTCTTACTTGCTTATGCTTTTCACTTGTAGGCACATCATTCATGGAATATTTCCTGAATATTCTTGTATTCATTTTAGCGGAAAAAATTTCTCTAACTTGATGAAAGAATCTAAGCACTTGGGAATTCAGTTATTTATAGTGCTGTTAATGTAAACCTTCAATTAAAGAAAACATTGAGAGCATCTCAAAGAAAACTATCATTTTAAGCAAAAATTTTCAGTCAAAACAAGTCTGAAATATACTTGAAGCAAGCATGAAGTGACACCTTTCAAGTCATATTTTGAAAAGCAGTAAGTTGGGTGCCTTTCAGCTTTCTCAATCTTCACGTGTGCTATTTAATTTTTTTCCCCTATGATTTTATTTCATTTTTCAATCAATGAGGTCCTGAAATACTTTTAATTAAAATCTACTTTTTGATAGAGGTGGGGGAGGCCCCATCCCTGGAAAAATTCAAGACCAGGTTGGACGGGGCTCTGAGCAACCTGATCTAGTTAGTGGTGTCCCTGCTCCCTGCAGGGAGATTGGACTCAATGACCTCTAGGGGTCCCTTCCAACCCAAAACATTCTATGATTCCATAACTACAGGATTCCAGGAAGCGGAGCATTAAGAGAAAGCTCTAAATAGTGTAAGACCTAGACTAAAATAATTAACATGGGCACTAATGAAACTTCCAGTTTATTTGGCTGTGTTTCACCTCTCACTTCCCCAGCACTGACTTGTCTGGGTTTTCAATTCTGGTTTTATTAGAATATTTTTGAAATCTTGATCTTTTATATTTTAAGGGAAAGTTATCTAATATTAGTACAACTATTCAAATGAACATCTCTTGCCAGCAAGCACCCAGAATTTCAACATGAATTCTAATTATAATTCATGAAGTCTTTAAAAAAATAAAGTTAAAAGTTAAGCACAGAGCAGGGTACTTGCTTACGAAAATATTTACGAGAGTGATTCAGAGCAAAGAACTGGTAGGGTGGGACAACTACTCAATGTTTGGTAAACATCATGACTAGACAAGAAAACTTCCCTGATAAACAAGTTTTACAGAGTTCAGGCTGTAAATAATGGTAAAGACTCTTACAAAACTCTGTCTGAAAAGCAAAGCTAGCATAGAAATTCTTAGCTGCAAATCCTTAGTAAGGCAAAGGCATTCTTGTACTAAATATTCATGGTAGAGGGATACATTTTCTCTGACAATTTTCCTTTCTCCCTTCAACATGCTACATGAAAAAAATGCCTTTCCCAAAAATCAACCTCTAGGAGATCTCTTTCAACTCATTCCATACCACTTGAAATTTATCTGAAAATAAAATTGCAGTATCAGCTCCCTGCTTGGAAAAATCTGTCTTTAGAGAAGCCAGTGATTTGCATGCGAGTTGACAGTACATGGGGCAACGTAAGCACATACGTTTATTTATTTATTTATCTTCAACACAGCCAGTGATCCTGAAATGAAGCGTTCTTTTTCGGTACGACAGCAGTCAGCCACTGCCTGAATCCGATGCCGTTTCCATCACTGCTGTACATTTGTTAGTTTACAGACTCGAGGAAAGGAGAAATACAACGGTGCTTTGCTTCAAGTAACTCAACTCTGAAGCCGAGGGGACAGCGTTCAACCCAATGCTCTTCAAAGGCCCAGCAGCTGGGGCAGGTAAATTCTCCTGCCGCTCCAGCTACTGGTCCTCAGCTCCTGAAGCACAGGTCCCACGTGTCCCACACAGTGGTTCTTATATTTTCTGTGAAACCACATATGCTCAATTTATGTGATTTTTAAAAACATTTCCGTTTTACAGTTCTGTCCCTGTTACTTCCCCTGCAGTCTATTCCAGTGAGGGCTGTTGAAACAATCCATTTCTGTCAGGGCAGCTTAACAGTCCATGTGATAAACTGTAATGTGACTTTTCCATCACTGCCTTCATTTCTTCTAAAATTGAGAGCTATGAACAGTAACAGCTTCCACGTTTCAGTGAGCTGTAAACTGTGTAGTTTAAAAACCCCTGCCAAGTCCCCCACCACAGATCACGAGAACACGGTGTTACCTGCTACCGTCACCTCTTTGCCTTACTTCAGAATACTCCCCCGCCGCAAGGGAAGCCCTGGCCATCGATTCCCTCCTCCATCTCGTTCTTTAACACAGAGTTCCACCAAGGGCAAACAGACCGTGAATTCCAGCCCTGGCAACAGTAGCCATTGGTGATAAGAGAAGGTTATGTTTTACTGCATGGGGTGAAGTTTTGTATGCAGCCCTCACTTACTAACCCGCAGGCTCGATTCCAGTGATGAACATTTCAATGTAATTCCTAGGCTAGAATCGCCCTTCGCCGCATACTAAAACGTAAACGCAGGGACTTACAACGGGACTGTTCTCACCACGTGCTCAGTGCTGCCCGCTTGCTCAGTACGCAGCCCACTGCTGGGAACCTGTACCACAAACTGCCACGATCAAGCTGTTTGTTTCACTGAATACTGATGTTATCTGAAGGTCTCTAATATGGCAGTTAAAAGCAACATTCCAGGATTCTATGAAAACAAGGAAAAAAATCGAATCAAAGACAGATTGCTAATATGCATCTCAAACACCCCCTTGTCTGACAGCTCACGTCCTGTTTATCTTAATTTTTGAATTCTGTAATCTAGTGGTCTTTATCAAAAGGGTAAGCATTTCACAACTGTAACAATAAGACAGATGCCAGAAAAGCAGACCACGGTTTTCTGCAATTATTGCAAAATGCCTGTGTAGGGCGGGCCCCTTCCATGGTGCTGGGCCCCACATTTTACCTGCACGCTTCTGGATTGCCCACCGAGACTATGAGTGGCAATAAATTATAGGGTGCAGCCTGCAAGACTTCTTCCTAGAAGACAAAAGCTCTGCCTGGAAGCAGGTGAAGGGAAGGTAACGCTTAAGGTGAAATCAATGCAATGCTTAAAGGTGAACTCTATGGTACCGGGGTAAGGACTGAAACTGGAAGATTTTCCCTTAATAAAAATAAGCACACACAGGGGCAAAACACCACAACTACTGTTTTCACCCCAAAACTCACAGAGCGAGAGTGGCATGGAACTGAAGGCTCTCACTCAGATAAAGAACTGTCAGGGAGATGAGAACCGGGAGGTGGGAAGCGTGTGGTGGAAGGTCACCACACACCGTGCAACACAGGCGTAAGCGTGTGAATGTATTTGAAAAAAGAGGGTGAACACTAGCACATCAGCTAGAAGGGTAAGGCTGAGCAGTCAAAGCGTCATAACCCTGCAATATTGGGTGACTGTGGGAAGAAGTAGCAGATGCAATTCATTGTACACAACTGTAATAACGCGCACGTCAAGAAACGCAATCCCAAATTTATATATGCAGTGGTAGGTTCTGAGCCGACTGAGATACTGGGGTTGGAACAGGTCACTGCACAAGAACTTGAGCACAGTGATCAGTAAAGGTCATGAAAAGAAACCGAGTGCTCCGAGTTCCTGGGAAAGGAACAGAGAAGAACACAGAAACCGCTGTGACACCTCATATCAATATGCAGCGCACCTGCGTCTTGAATGCTGTTTGCAATTCCAAACCAGCTATCTGCAAAAGCGTACCATGAATTTGGAAAGGTTGAGAGGCAAGCAGCAAGTCTGATCAAAGTTATGGAATAGATTTTGTATGAGGAATAACTGAACAGACAAACTTTCAGCCTGGAAAAAAGCTGACTAACAGGTTATATGCTAGCAATTTTAAAGCTTCCAACAGAAGCATTCACTGCCTTTGCAAAGAATGAGACGCTACGCAATAAAACTACATTTTTAGACCCCAGGTTTAAAACAGAGGAAATACTTCTTTACACTCTGCATAGCAAAGCTGCAAAACTCCACACCGCAGGATGTTGTGGTTGTCAAAAACTGACAGGGTTTCAAAAAGATACCCTACAAATTAAAGGAAGGAAAACCTGTTGAGGTCCATTGAGTAAGACACACAACCTTTGGTTCAAAGGTGCCCAAAGCACAAATTGCCAGGAGATAACCCAGGATTTTAAGGATTCATCACTATGTGGCTTCCCTGTTCTTATACTCCTATTTGCCAGGGTTGAAGAGAGGGTAACAGGCTACACAGACCTTCGGCTTAAGCCAGCAGAGGGGTGTGAATATCCTTATAATGACTTAAACATCTTTCAAAAGCCAGTAAAAAACCATGCAGGTCCAGTAGGTTCAGTTTTCTAAATTCATCTATTCTTATTCCATACATGTAGATCAAAGATCTCTGCTTCTGCTTTCAGCTGCTAGCCCCTGGCAGAATCAAACCATGTTGTGGCTCATCTTTCTCATCAGCGGAATCGCTGGAGTTCAGAGTCTATGTGATGATTTAGATTATTTAAAACTTTATTTTTCCTTGTTCTCCTTTTCTTTTACGGTCATAGTTTCAACAGAGGTGTTATATTGCAGATAAGAAATGAGAATGACTTAATAAGGATGGGAGAATCCTACCACCTTTTTTGCTTTTACTCCGCAAGTCAGACTGTCCCCTTCCCTTTCAAGTATCACATCAATTTTATCTTTTCAATAAAGTCTTAACTCGCTAGGCTCCAAAGGACTCCAAATTCCTGCTCCATCGTCTGGGAAGATGATAGCAAACAACCTGCTGATCACAGCCATCCGTAACACAAGGAGCAAAGTGTATTATAACATTTGGATGCCAATTCACAGCATTCTCCCTCCTGCTGTTTTTATTTTCCCTCCTGAGTAATTTGTATGGGCTTCCACTGCAGCTTCAGTGTGTAAGAGACAAAAGTTGTGACTTCTGGTGACCTTCCATATAATGAATAGGAAAAGAAAGAATTTATAGGCTCTGTCTCCACTCCTGGACATTTGCAGTCAAGGGGGTACCTTACACGCAGGACTCTGGTTATCCAGACGTGCCAAAGCATCGCAGTAGCCCCAGGGCTCTCTCCCTTGCCATGCGCTGGCCTCTGAAGGGAACCAGGGAGCGCAGGGGAAATGCCTTGCGCCCAGGGTCCTGTCCTTATCGGGATGGAAGGGCACATGGCAGAATACGGGTGTCCATGGTGTAGACATCATCTGCATGCCACGACGGTAGCTTCAACGTCAACACAACAGCCTTGCATGAACAGAAGGTTGATGTAAAGAGACGCTAGTTCAGTTACACCATCTACAGAAGAGAAAGAGCGTTACCAGTGGGTTTGGTACTCTGGTCTGCATTTTCCCAGGGCATTCTTGCTAAAGCACCACCTTTGTGTTAAATTTCCATGAACACCATTTCACTCTGAAGTAGGAATATGCCAGCCTGTTGAAGCACTAAACCAGAGGACGGACCATGAAACTGGCAGTTACTGCTACACACTGGGAAGGACTTCGTGTCCTTCACTCAGCCCGATGACACTCTTAAGCCCGACGCTGTAGGTTTACAAATAATTAAAGAGTTGGTCCAACATAGAAAGGAAGGAATGAGAGAAGCTGAAATTACTGAAAATGACTTTTTTCCTTTTGGTGATAAAATTTCCTTTTGGCCTACTCAATAACAGCTCCATTTCCTATTACAAAACATGGTGGAATAAATCCATTTAATTTTTTGAACTTTTTTTTGTGGTGAAAGCTTATTGAAAGCTATGACAGCAACCCTGGCAACATGAGACTAGGGTGCCACCTCACTTTTGCACTCTGTCATGAGAAGAGAAAGGTCAGGGAAATTTCTCTCCAGGAACCCAATTGTTTAAGCCACTAAATGTGGAGAAAGAAGGAAGAGAATTAAGATCTCTCTCAGTCAGCATGAGATCTGGGGGTAGAACTCAGGTTTTCTCATGCTGAGACTGTAACATTTCTCCAAAGATTTTCACAAAAGAAGAATGAATTTGTGAGGCCTCTTTTTAAACTGAAAAGGAAGTTTTAATTAAGGGAAAGGAGTCTTTCGTGCATTCAGTCTGCTGGCTGATCCAGGGAGGGGGCGGGTTAGGGAGAAATAATAATGTGAATAAATGTGAAATGAAAGAATAAGCATGGAAGAGCTCTGCGCAGACGCGAGCGTTCCAGACAGACCACTCCGATACACGTGCTGCCATCTTGCTCGGGAAGAGATGAATGCGGAGGCGAAGCGCTGCTGCCCTTACTGAGACCAGAGCCTACAGAACAGGCGTTTTGTCATCCACCAGTCTGTTTGAAGACGAAGATTATTGTTTCTAAACAGATTTTAGGTGGAGCTTGATGACATGCAAATTGTGTAAAATGTTAGGTTTATGGGATAGCATGACACCTGCAGAGAGGGTGCCTTGCTGGCATCAGAAGACTCTTTATGCATATAGTGACAGCTACCAACAACTAAATTCTTGAATACAGGATAAATGTCTTATCTCGAAAGCATTTCTGAACAGACTAAACAGAAACTGAAGCACTGGTAGGGCATTAGCAGCAGGGATCCGCAGGTTTTAGTTAGACGACAGCGCTTTCCAGAGTTTGTAAAAGAACTGCAATACCATTTTTCTTCTTCAGTCCGGAACCCCCTGCTTGACACCCAGCATGCTGTACAAACACCGCAGCGATCGAGGAATCACCCAAAAGAAGATTAGAGGAGGCCCTATTTTGTGTGTGCACGAGCACGTAATAAAGACATAAAAGCTCTGCTGAAAGCACGAGGGTAAATAGCTGTAACCGCACGTACCCTCTCCTTCTGCACTTAGGAAGGTGATGAACCTCTACTGAAAAGCTGCGTTTGGGGCTTTCTACAGAAGAACCCTGAGGCTCCAGGTAAGTTGTTGGGTTTTTTTGAAAGCCCTGAAACAACAAAAATCTTCAGGAAAGAAGAGACAGACAAGTAGATGAAAATATAAGTTACCACATCTCCCCATAGCCTGGGAATCTGCGGTTACAAACCCCTGTTGTATTCTGCACGCATCAGAATAAAACCCCACAGTGAACAACTGCAGCACGTCGGATCTATTTGGATAAGGACGAGAAGCAGAGTCCCTGTGATGACAGCCTGCGGGACTCACCCTCTCACATGCCATGCTGACAGTTACTATTTGGAAGACGACATCATCCCAAAAATGCTTTTTTACTCACTTGAAAAATCTTTATCATAGCACGAGACTCCAATACTTAGATCCTTTCTCCAAGTAAGAATAAATCACTGCGATGAAAAAAAAACATGTACAAGAGGTTTGAGATTTTTTTTTTTTCTTAAAATCTAAAATCAGACCAAATTTAATGGGATTAATAATCATCTCTCTCCCCACACCCTACTACTTGTTTGCTTTTGTATTTCTTTCTGGGAAAACTCCAGCTGTCCCCTTACACAGTCATAAAAAAACCTGACAAAACATGCCCCCGAGGCTTGACTTCATGGAAAGTCTGATGCTTCCAATGCTGTGATAGCTGCTGTCCTGTGATGTCAGTGACAACTGCCGTACACCAAAGCCATCTCTTCTTGGACATGTAAAAAATGAGGGGTTGCACTGACTTGCACCTAATCTGTTTGTATGGAAACCCAAGGCTTTGCCAAGCGTAACACAACACGGTGCTGGTGAAGTACAGCTACTGCTGAAACTCAGTAGAGAAAAAGGTGTGTGTGTCGGGAACAGAAGGCGCAAAATGTATGCAATAACTCTTAGTTGTTCCTTAAGTGAACTATTACTTAGACAAATTCTGAAATGTAATTACTTACAACCTGGAGAATAAAAATCTACATACTTGTTCTCATTATGCAATAAATGAACACACAGAAATGAAATTAAATGCAAGCTATTGTAATGCAGTATTGTAGTTCTGATTTTCAACACACAAAACCTAAGGAAAGAGAGTTGGAACTGTCACACTTCAGCCATCGGGATGTCGGCAATGCTCCTGGAAAACATGGCTACCACAGATCCGCTGTACACGACTCAGTTTCCCTTCCTTCCCAGACACTTTTAAGAGGAAACAAAGGGTTAATGTTTATGTTTGTTTGCATATCTGTTTGGGTAGTACCTGAGAAGAAGGATGGCACACACAGCAGAAGAAACAATGTCATCTTCTGGATATTCTTTTGTCAAGGATCCCCTGCAGAGCAAGTTGTACAGGTCTTTTTTCAGACAAGCACACGAGAAGCAAGACAGATATTCTAGTAACTTGCTGGAAAAGACAGAGCCTAACAGAGGCTTTGTATTTAAAACCAAAATGCACTTAGTTGGCGAGCTCTCCGCTTGAGAAGGACTATTAAAATCATATCCTGGCTAAGAACTCTACCTTCTGCAATCCAGATGATTTATAAATGCCAAATTCTTTTCTAGGCAGTATCTTCCAAGCTGTAATTCACTGCTGATTGCCTGACTTTGCCTTTAAGAGGTTAACGCCTCATTTTAGAGTTGCTCTGGTGCCCGTGATGGGGCCACTCAGCCAGGGAGAGACACTAAGTCTAGTTTCACATCAAAAGAGTTCTTACCCAGAAGGTATTTCAGGTCTGGCTTTCAGGACCAGCAAAGGAAGCTGTGCACAGGTAAACTGAAGATGTCCCTGCTCCCTGCAGGGGGGTTGGACTAAGTGACCTCTCAAGACCCCTTCCGACCCAAACCACTTTGTGACTCTATGATTCCAAGTATCTCCGGCCTTTGGTAGCAGCACGTGACACTTCAAGAAGAAAACCAAGTTCCCTTCTGTAATTAAAGTAGAGATGAAACACGCATTCTGTCTGAAATGTCATTCTCAAGCCTATAGCATAACAATCTGTGCATCCAACTAGATCTTTTCAGGAATTTTCAAAAAATACTTGATGGGTAGGTTATGGCAAATGTCCTTTGGGCTCCTCCAAGAAGCGAACCCACTTCCCAGCAGCTGAGATCTGCTATCAATAGGAAAAGCCTCTGAGCTGATAGGTGAGCAGGGGTGGCTGTCCTGGTGTCAGATTATCTTCCGAAGGTGATGTTGCCATTTCAATTAACTCTTCTTTTAACCTTTAAGCGAGCTGATGAAAAGAAGCCAATGAATACATGAAAACAAAATTCCTGAGAGTTGCAACTTGCATCCTCTGCAGGTTTTCCCTCACGGCTGAGCTCAGCTGAAGTATCAATAGACTTCACCACTAACAGCTAGGTTGTAAATATTGACTTAGATCATCCGCTGGTGTACATCAGTGCAGCTCCAATGATTTTAGCGGTGCAGTATTTATTTGCACCAGATGACTATCGAGCCGATCATGATTGTTCAGCCAGGTTTAGGCCTCTTAAAAGGTCAACCGATGAAGAGCTTCTCAAAGTCCTCCAGCAAAAGGAGGGAAATTGAGACTTTCAGCATCTCTAAATATAAATTATACAGCATGGTTCACAAAAGCAAAAAGTAAGAACTTTTCTTAATGTTGGTCAATTAAGCCAGAACTGTATCACACCATTTCAGATTTGGCAGAACTGAATTACGTGGGAGATAACTGTTCTGCAGCCAGCAGCAAACCCTACGGTCTGTAAGTAACTTTATAGGCTGCAAGCTAACAGCGTGTCCGAAAAAACCACATAGGTACAAAAACATTACTTCCTCTTTTACCTATAGAAAAATGGATGCATATGGTACCATCCTGATTGCAGCAGAGCAGTTATTGCATCCATTCGGTGACAGGCGTTCCAGTAATTACTAAGATCTAAGCCACAATCTCCTCTAGTTGCTTTTCCTATGCATTTCTCTCCAAGGACAAAATCTACCGCCCGTCTGTACTTCAGCTCCTTCTTAAAGAGCAAAGAAGAGATGATCGAAATCAGAAAGGTGAAACACAGTTTGGAACCTATAAAAGTAAGTTAGAGTCCAGGTTGAAGAGCGATGCAAGAACCTCAGCGTTTGCCACTCTGACCTGTGATCCCTGCCCCAACAGCACTCGCAGACACTGGCTTCGGGGCCAGTTTTTTTGCTGGCCTTTGCCTTCGCTACATGTTCTTCCTGTAAAAACAGTTTTGTGATATTTTTTCTACATAGTTAGGGAGATCAGGAATAGAAACTGTCCTGGAAGGTGACCTGACTCATCGTTAAGGAGAGCTTGCTGAGTATGTGGCCACCACGGTGCCTATGGGAGGTGACTTCAGCATGTCTCCTTTTGTCTTCCGAGACACACAGATTTCAAGCCATTAAAATACAGTCATGTTCACTTCCATAATACACAGAAAAGGCTGCTTAATAAACACACCCTCTCAAAGTGTACATTGTTAAATGTAGGAGAGCAAGGAGAGCCTAAGGATGGATCAAAGCCTATCCAGCCCAGCAGCCTCTCACTACAATGGCCGATGGCAGCTGCCCAAGGAAGAAGGTAGAAATGGGACAACCACCGGATCATCAACCAGTGCTTCCCCAAAGCGCTTGTCCAGCCTCCAGTGGGTCAGAGGGATTGGTAGGGACTCCCCAAACCAGACACAGTCTATTTTGATTTAATGATATTTGAAGGAATTTCTTCCATTAACTTATCCAGCTAGGTTTTTTACATTTGGAAACTTCTGGCATCCACAACATCTTGTGGCATTCCAGAGCTTTACTAACAGCTTTGTGCAGAGCTACCTCCTCTCTGTTTGGACCCAAAGCCCTTGAGTTTGATTTGATTCCTGCTAGATTCTGACCAGGAAGATATATTCACCTCCCAGTTCCCTAGATCTCTTCAGGTATTTCTTTTTTCCAGGTGAGAGAGTCCCATTTGTTCCTTTTATGGAGCCTGTTCGGTACATTTGATCATTCATGCTGCTCTTTTATGAGCCTTTTCCAATTCTATTATATGAAGATGGGGCCAGAGCTACATGCAATATTCAAGATGCAGAAGCACCATCATGCAGCGTCAATAATGATGTTTTCTGGTTTATTTTCATTCCTCTTTCTAAACTCTAGCAGGGCAAGTCATTTTCCTGAAGACTATGGAGAATTCAGCTGATCTTTCTTACCACCAAACCTTGTCCTTGAGTTATAATGCTCATTTCAGAACAGGAGGCTGGGATTATTCCCCCCACCACCCATGTACCTCACGTTACATTTATCTCTGTTTCACCCGTCATTTTTATCACTCTGGTGCTCAGCACTGGATTGGATTTTTTTATGCAGCTCTTTGCAGTCAGCCCTCACCTCTACTCTGCTGAAAACCTCCGTACCACCACTGAAACCTGCTGCATCCCTGCTCCTTTCTGGATCACCTGGGGACACATTTAACAACATCTATCCCACCACGGGCTGCTGGGGTTCTCTGTCTACTGGTGAGCTCTCTACGAGAAGACTTACCATTCATTTCTACACTGTTTTCCCTATGGAGCCCTCTGTTAAGAAAGGTTCTGGAACAGGAACTGTCCTCAGACTCCTCCATGGTGAACAAGAGAGCAGAACCCATTGAGGAGGTGGTCTGGCCTTTTATCATCTTTGTTCTCTTTTTATACCGCAATCGTCTGCTTATTCTCTGGTTTCCCCAGCAGATTACCCCTACTCCTTGTCTTTGAGAAAACCATGGTGGGTTTTTCTTTTTGTCCTCTCACAAGTTTTTCCCCTCTTCCCTTTGCTTTTATGCCTTGGACATCTAAAGTGAACGAATAATCTTCCTCTTTCATGCAACCTGCGCTTGGGACTATATGAAAATATCACACATTCTAGCACTATGAACGCTGAAGACTTAGGGGTTTATACTACCATTAGAGCCAAAGGACAAATGTGTTAAAGCATAAGTGGGAGCAGGATTAGACCTTTAATATAAGAAGCTATTAAAACAAACAAAGAAAAAAAACCAAAACAACCACAAAACCCAAACCAACAAACCCCAAAATTTTGAGAGGCTACCTCAAAGTGCTTAACAAAATATCAAGGGATAATAATGTTATTTGTGGGAAAACATAATATATTTTACATCAGAAAAGGAACAAAAAGGAACCAGCCTGCTGAGAAAATTATCTACAAGTATATTAATAGAGACTATTGTGACTCAAAATTGAAAGAACCAGGGCAAAAACGACAAAAGAAATTATCAGCAAAGCTTTGCTATTGACTCACTGAAGGCAGAGATGAAGAATCTTGCATGGATACATAAATCATGCAGAAGTAGCAGTATTTATCAGACCAGAAGGAATATTTACTGCCTAAAATGACTATGTAAGGACAGATAAACACTTTGTTGTAGTATACAATTAAGTGTATTGCAGCATAAAGCAACCTTCAGTATGACAACCCACATTCAACGAGCAAGAGCATCTTTGCTTTCACTTAGACCAGCCAATGCAATAAAATCTGCACTTGAAAACCGAACACAAAAACAGTCGTATTAGCAAACTATCGTAGTTTTCATGGAAAGAAATGCAATTTTCTACACCTGAAAAAAAATGAAGCAATATATACCAATAGCAGTGACCTCTCTTGATACTCGCAAAGCAGAAATTCACTTTTGATGTGATACTCAAAGCTGCACTCCTTGCACAAACCGAATGCACCATCCCTTCTCCACCCCGGACACGGGCTCTGGCAGCCACACGTCAGCACGTGCCCCACGGAAAGGGCCAGTCCTGAGCCCACACGAGGACGCACGGCAGCACCAGCAGTTTGGAAGAACACAAATGTCTCAGGCAGGTAGGAGGAACACCGTATGTCCTCCTCCCCACATTTCCAAAGCAAACACCAAGCCCTGGTCTTTCTTGATTCCCATTTCTAGGGCGTTTCAGTGTCTCTCCAGCTCCTACACAGGGACGGGAGCACGAATCCTGGAAGTTGACACTAAGAACCTGGATTTGGTGGGTGGGGAGGTAGAGCCACAGATAAAATATCCACCTCCATCAATTATATCCTCTTTGTTTACTGTAGCCCAGGACAGTGCATCAATCAGAAGGTAAACAATCTAGCTTCCAAAAAAACCCATAACATGTTCTACACTATTGTGAAACATCGCTGAACACCCAGTCTTACCAGGGGATGCCTGACAAAAGTAAATAATTCCAATTTCTGATGGACCTGCTTGGATTTACAAATACATCTTTTTAGCATTTCAATTTATAAGAATAGCTTTTATTAAAAAAAAAAAAAAACCACAAACCTGCCCACAAACAAATTATCTTCTCCCCCCACATGGACGAAAGGTTACGGTAAAACCACATGCACAAAGAGCAAGAGTCAGTGATCACAGAAAGGAGAACATCGAGAAGAGAGGAAAGCCCGTTAAAAGAACTCTTCCTACCCCTGTATCTTCTTGGGAGCATTGTGCACTTGGTATTAACATTTCTGGAGATCTGCTTTAATTTTCTAGGAAATAGTTTTAAGAATGAAAACCATACACTTGAATATTATTTACTTGTATTTATCATGCTTAAAACAGCAACTTGCTTTTTCGCTTCTCTTTCTTTCTACTATAACTCTCCCAAAAGCCCACACCAGGTGATAACAGAGAGCATTCTTAAATACTGCTGAGCAATTACACCAAGAAAGTGGCTGGGTTTATCGTTATTAAGCAAGCGGGAGCACATTTAATTACAGAGATAGTTATCTAGGATTTCTCTGTAAAAGAGGTAATTCTGACCAGGATGCTATAGTGTAACGACACAATAATTCTGCTTTATCATCTAATTCAGAGCATAGGCATTCGTAATTTCAATGAACTAATTGCATTAGAATCTAAGGTGAGATTTATGATGGGATGTGACACGATAGTCCATTACATTTTAGTGCATATCTGTACAAAATACAGTAAAAAAAAGAAAAATCCAAAACCAACCAACTGCCTGAAGGGGGAAAAAAAAAGGGAAGGCATCTCTGCACCCCCAAAGTATCACTATAAAAAGTAAGGTCTGCACATAAAGCACAAACGAGCCCCCGCTGGGTGAGTAACAAGTGAAATCCCAACAGCATTGGAGAGGTTAAACCCATTAACAACCAAGGGCACCTGGCCAATATGTCACTCCACAGGCTAAAGCAAACAAAAGCCGAACATATATTTTGATTTTTTTCTGTCAGGCCCATAATTAATTCCGTGCTTTGCTGAATATTTCTGGTTTCACTCTACGGGTGAACATCTCTTCATGGATGAGGGTAGCTACCGTAATTGTGGAAAAATAGCAATGAAAACATGTAGCTTTCTCCCCTGCTCACACCCTCCCCGCTTGTCTGTACTTTATCTGATGCTGTATAAAACCATATAGAAAAATCTATTGTCACACCAGATCAACAACAGCGTATTTGAACAATCAAGCGTGTCGTCTCGGGGGATTTAGGAATTCCAGGCGTTATTATAGCATTGATTTTCAAATAGAACATAATCAGCAAAGAGTTCTTTTTTTTGAAGGAAAGGAAAAAAAAAAAAAAAATCAATAGAATAATAAAGCCCTGACTTTTTAAAAGTCTAAAAAGGAACTGGGTTGAATCCTAAAATAGTTCTGCATGTGTTTTTGTAACCATAGAGAAATTTAGGAATTATATATAACTTAGAAAAAAACAAAGCAAAAAAATAAAACCAACCTTGCTACTGAAACATTAAAGCTCAACCCCCGTAAGATTACAGGTCACCTTTATATTCCTTCCTCAGTTTTTAAGAGATGAAACTTTGCTGCGAAGCTAGTACTTAGGCTGCCAGATTGCCAGTGGAAATAACGCTTTTCTTCAGGAAAGTTAATTATAGCTTCTTTAAAGAGATAATTCACGTAGGCCCATGCATTATTGACCACCTGTAACTTCATCAAACTGCTGGCTCTAGCAACAGGAGGCTGCTTGCACGGGTTCACCTCCGGTCGCTTTTCGGGGGAACTCTGAGCACAGCAATATAACATATTATATACATAAATATAATATATATATAATATAGAGGAGGAAGAGAAGTGTCAGACCACGCACCCGAAACAATGCGGTATACACTGTACAAAACCACGCTGAACTGAAAATAAAAAAGGCCTTACAACTGAAATTTATGGTCACGCACAGATGCAACAGAACCTCTGTCAAGAAATTGTGCTCAAATATATCACCCAGCTCGCTGGTAGTGTTCAACCCGCGCAAAATCAGAAGGGAACCTGCTGCCAGAGAGCAGAGGGAAGAGGCCAGAGAAATGTGGTGCAGATGGATGATTAAGTCACAAAACTGAGGGGGATTTTTTTTAATTTTTTTTTTTTTTTTTTTTTTTTTTTTTTAAAATAACCTGGACAGGGTTCTGCAGGGTAACAAGGATCTCCTGCCTGTGAAAGCACAACATTTTATAGAAGCTGCAGGCTCCATCCCAGCCAGGCAGTGTTTCTCAGGTTGCCCCCATTTCCAGATTTCAACAAATAAGGCCAGACCTTCAGCCTAAGCCCCACTCAAAGAGGAGGTGGGGATATGTGGCAGAGCCATGTGCCAAAACCCAGGAATAAGCCAGAAGGCCCTGCCCCAGCCCCTCTTCACCCTGTCCCAGGGAGGGAAAGTCGCTCTTTCTGTCCAGGATCCCCCCCTGTGAGATACTACCCAGCCCCAAGATTCCTGCCTGAATTTATTATAAACAAAACTCTATTTGGTACTGTCTCAGGAGAAGCATTTCACAAACAGCAGCGACTCGAGGGAAACGATCGTAAACCAAACCCCTGTACAGAGCTATATTTTTCCTGAGAAAGGCTGAAAGAAAAAAAAAAGTGGGAAGTTATATACGTTCACAAGAAGATGATCTACATTTGAACCGTCTGTGTATGTCACCTTCTCCTTGCTAATGTGATCTAGTATCAATTTAGGTTGGTAATTACATTCTGATTTCCAGAAAGGCTTTGAGTTGTGCCACTCATCGCATCAGGTTTGGAGAGGTGGATGTAAATAAGGTCTATGTCCTGAAATGCAACATTTTACTTCGTGTTTGCCTGAAAGC
>BOSO01009771.1:57373-86332 GCA_018403395.1 Gorsachius goisagi
ATTTCTAAGACCCACTGCGACATTATTTCTTAGGGGATTTTTCATTTATTTTTAAATGCTGTACTATTGCACATTTTCAATTGCTTAAAGATCACGGGTGGACACAGCGGGGAGAAAGTTGCCCAACCCAAGCCTTTTGGGTTTTGCCAGGTCACTCTCCAGAATTCGTGCACTTTACTACAGAATTTTGTACTCAGTACATTTTGTGTGTCCTGCAAAATTTAGGAGTGCTGCGAAGTACTGAATGGCCCTGCTTGTTCTGCTGTTGCTGTTCTAACCTTACAGGTTTCTGACTTCTGGTAAGGCTTGTGCTTTCTTAAAGTTATTTTGAACTCAGGAAAAAAAAAAAAAAAAAAAAATCACAGGAAAACTTAGGTTGGAAGGGACATCCGGAGGTCATCTAGTCCAGCCTCTTGCTTTAAAGCCGGACTCTCCAAGGATGGAGACACCTCATACCTCTGAGGCCCTCTTCCAGAGCTTGACCACCCTTACTGTAAGACTGTTTTGCCATAAATTGTTCCCACACAGTAAATATAGAATCATGGAATCGTTCAGCTTGGAAAAGCCCTTTAAGCTCCCCCAGCCCAACCATTCCCCTACCCCTGCCATCCCACCCCCAAACCCCGGCCCTCAGCACCGCCCCTGCCCGGCTGTTAAATCCCCCCAGGGGTGGGGACTCGACCCCTTCCCTGGGCAGCCCCTTCCAGCCGCTGACAGCCCTTTGGGGAAGGAATTTTTCCTAATGTCTCACAATTGGCAGAAAAGTTCCTTTCTTGAAATTTCAAAGAGGACTAAAGGTACGAAGAGGACTGTCTCCGTGCTTCAGCCAGTCACAGAAAATAAACAATAGCGTAAATAAGAACCTTCAATCATGTTTTATTATTTTCATACACCACCAAGAAGGTTATGGACTTGGTTCATTACGCAGGGTAATGAGTAAGTGGGCATACACCTTCTAGAGGCGAGATTTTACTTATAAATGATTGCTGGAATGAGTCAAAATTCATGTCCTAATACTGCACAGTTTAATCACAGGCCAGAACAGTATATTCAAGCACGAAAGCAGGTACATACTTTTAATTATTACTAACATGATTCCAATCTCACGGTTGAATGATCTGTATGTGCAGTGCAAGATAATCATCATCCAGAGAGCATAATTTAGACCATCACAGAAGATGCTTCCCTGAAGAACAGTTTGCACTGTATAAAACCTTCCTGTTGATACAAAACAGAATTTTTTTTTTTTTCCCCCCCCATTTTGAGTATTAACCCCAGAGGTTAATCTTTGATTTTACTCTTCAAACTAAGCATTGCAGCATTAGCTCTCAGAGATTTATCTGCTTAAGAAGCAAGCAAACTTCTGCATACAGTGTTTTGGGCCTCTCCAGCAGACTGGGAGAAGCAGCCGCTGTCTTTGGCTGGCGGAGTTTTGTCGGTTTGGATTACAACTCAACTGAGAGCCCTAAGTAGCAGGTTCTAGCAAACGTCTAGTTGCCCTTTTAAGCCATGTAATTTATGGCACGTGAATCAGAGGGCCTTACGATGGCGGCAGAATGGCCAATCAAGCTGTATACATGCCATTCATATCACACCCACGCTCCTAAACCAGCCAAGCCCCCCTGGCCTAGGGGCTGCCATGGTTTAACTTGCCCAGCTCCTCGCTATTTCAGCGTCCTCGCTATCTCAGCGTCCTCTTTGAAACCCTGCAGCGATCTGCCTTCTGCTACCCTGCCTATCCCCACATCTTTTCCTAAACTCAGAGACCCTTCACAACTCTCTCCTTCCTTACTCCTGCAGCCGAGGACTTGACAATACGCATCCCCTCTACCTACGGGCTCAGATCCTTCTCGTGTCACCTGGATATTGCTTGCTGGTTTAGACTGGAAACATCTGGAGGCAGTGACAGTACTGGCATGCTTGAATAGATTCTCATTAGTGATAACAACAACTATTATTCTTAATATATTAACACTACGGTATTAATAATTCAACTACAATTATTATTAATATGTTAACACTATGATATTAATAATAACTCATTCTATCACCAGTTGCCACCTGCAGGGGTCCTATCAAGAGTGAAATACTTTCCTGGTAGAAAATCCACTCTGTGGCATGCCAACATTACCTTTTGCAGGCAGAGTTGAGCTCCCATGCCCACTTTCTAATGCAACCAGAAGCTCCACTGCATTACCACAGCCTCAAACCAATCTATTCTGTCTGTCAGAGAGCGGCAAAACCCTGTAACTTATCAGGGAATAGCATATTATAACGACTGCTGCTGAAAGGTCCAACATGTTAGAGGCAATAAAACCCCACCAGTTTTGAATTTCTGTTTCAAAGGGATTCCCATCACCCTGGAGGCAGGAGGCTCCCTGGCTCAGCACCACAATGTATGGATTTCCGATATCAGCAACTGCGTCTAAAATGACATCAGAGTTTCCTGTTTGCTCTCGTTACTGAACTTCTCACAGCATTTCCTCTAATTACCTAGAAGAGGGTGACTTTTCTGACTGCTGATCCCAACAGCTCAAGCTGAGAGACACAAACAATTAAACTTTTGATGATGGGTGCCCTGAAAAGACAGGCAGGGCCCTGATTTTGCTCCTGCCAACGACCACGGCCAAGACCCAACTGGCTAATGGTGTGATATTTGTTAAAAGCAAAAAATTGTCTCAAAGGGGAGCACTCCTTCAGAGCAGGAACGTTTTGGAAGATGAGAAGAGTGTGGACGGATGGAGAGATGCACCTCTTGGAGCTTCAGCAGACGCTTACTTGTTTCAGGCCAACCCGTTCTCGTACTGTTGGTCCTCTATTTGCAGACCCACCTCAAGCGGGTGATCTGTCGCCCTTTGCACGCGATATTGCCTCTCCTCGTGTCTTAGGGTGAAATACAACAGGCAGCCCCAAATTTGGCTCTGCGGAACAGAGGTGGCTGCTTGGGGGAAAGGTGCAGGAATGCCAGCCAGGCACGGTTGTCTCCAGGACATACCTCGTTGCTCCAGTCAAACAGACGCTGTGGCAACAACCGGTTGCCGTAAGACACCGAATGACTTCAGCTGAGCTAAACTTGTCGTTGATTTTATCGCAGCCGACGTCAATGCTAATATCAGGGGGAGCAAGAAGAGCACAGTTCAGCTCTCAGCTAATGAGTCATGTGTGCTGGAATAACAGTCCGGGGAAAAAAAATAAATCTTTGTATTTGTAATCAGAACAGAGTTGCTATGCATATCGCCGAGAGAAAAAACACACCAAATCCCCGCGTCGCTTCACTGCTAACCTGGCTTCCAGAAGAATCTAAAATCCCCTAAAGCATTCAATATCTACCTAGGGGAAGGCAGAAAAGCCATTTTATAGACAGCTAACGTGTGCCTAAAAGTACATGCATATTTCAGTTACGATTCAAAACGTTACTTTTGTTGTCAGAATTATTCATAAAACCGAAAGCCTGATGCTATCAGCGTACCTGAACTCCGCGCTCATTTTACCAACCACTGCTGCTGCAAAGTCTTTCATCTCAAAGCCCACGTGCAAGCTTGAGAAGGCTTTCAGCCTGCAAGGTATCATTTTGGATGCAACTTGTCACCCGCTTAATAATGACTTTTTACATTTCTAGAACTTTGGAAGGGTCCCAAATCACTTCAGGTTTTGAAGCCAACCACAGTAGCACAGCTGAGCCCGGGACATGGACACAGTCACACATCATGAACCACTGAAAAAGGGACATCTCTCTAAAGATCAAAAAAGGAGTGTGGAAATTATATATTTTTCTTCTAATTATTTCTTGTTTCTGTGTAATTCTTCACCTTGTTTTTCTCTGCAGGAGCAGAAGAGTCAAGCATACTACTAAAAAAACCACAAAATAAAAGGTTTCACAGTGTATTAACTCCTAAGCTGGAAACAAGAAACTATAAATGTTGTTGGAAAACATTTTTTTTTTCCTTGCTTTATTTTCAGCTTGGTTTTGCAAAACCTACGAGGCCCAATTCTGACTTGAGACTAGCACGTCACGAGAAAACCCTCTGAAAGCAGTGAAACTGCAACTGTGTGAAACTGGTCCAAGCAAGTGAGATGAAAACTGTTCCCCCAAGCGCGGGGGACTCGAAGGAAAGACCCAAGCCACAGCTTGCTTACCTGTAGGCATGCCCAAAGCCTTCCACAGCACCTCACCACCACCGCACAAGCAAAAACCCTCACAGGTAGCTAGGATCTCCTCTGGTATAGATCTCATACAGGTAAACATGAAATTTCAGAATATTTAACAGAGGAAAGAATGGCTTCTAGCTCCACAGTGCCTTCCCTCCAAAGTTACTGAGCTTATTCCCTCTGCCCACCCCCTGTGCAGCAGCAAGTGTAGGCATTAGGAAACAGGCAGCACCTGAGCAAAATGGGGCCTGGTGAAACCCATTCCCAGAAACGAGCCTGCCTGCCTGCCTACCTCTGCCTGCCTTAGGAAGCAGAGCTTCCTTCTCCCCGAGACTGCAAACACCACGAGTGCCTCAAAAATTTGCACTTGCAATGTAATATATAAGGACGTAAATAGCAAACTGTCTCCCTCGGGTCAGTAACTTTGCTACCTGCTCATGGTAGCTCCCTACTCAAGCCCACACGTGGTTTAGAGGAGAGACCAACGATCCCTAACCTCCAGTTCAGACAGGCCTCCGGACCAGACAGGCTCTCCCCTGGCTTCCTTTGAAGGCCTGATCACCCATCCCAGTTCCATTTCCAGCCCCAGTCAGGTAATCACTCAGGAGGACCACGATATTTACTCCTGACATTTCCCTCTCTCTCTTTCTCCTCTCTCACTGGGAATGGGGTGGGCAAGGAATCTTGAAGCCAGGACAGCGAACCAGCATTAACTGCTGAGGGGGAAAACCACACCTGGACAAGCTCATAGAAAGTAAATCCACCAAGGGATATTAAATCACAAGAAACTATCTCAGTCTCAGCAGGTCCAAGGAACAGTAGCTGCTGGAGGATAAAAGAGCGGTTTTGACTGACAGACCCACACTCGTCTTACATTCTTCCCTAGGGATCAAGGCTAGTGCTTTCCATACCGTGCTGTGCACCTGAAATCACTGCAAACCCTCCTAAAAAAGCCATGGAACCAAAATCGGGAGGGAGAGGAGCACAAATTGAACAGACTTAGCTATTAGGGTCAAAGAATAAAAAATAATTCTATGTTTAAAGCCAGAAGGAAAAAAAAAAAAAAAACCAAAAAGCGCAGCAGAACCCCTGCAGCATACCCAGCGGAGCCTCGCGACTCCGGCTGCCGCCCACCCTCTCCTGGGCGAGGGACCAGAAGCTGTCCCTGGGGACAAGATGGAAAAGGTGCCAGAGCAAAGACAAACCTGGAAGGCTTCACCGCGGGGGCTGCCTGGCTCTGGCCACAGCCTGCCCCTGGGCACGGGGCTTTGCCGGGGGGAGCGCTGCCTTCTGCCAGGGCGCGGAGGCAGCACCGGCCGTCAGTTGTGTCCTGGAGCAGCGGTGAACAAGGTTGAATTGCTGGGTTAAAAGGAAAAAAAAACCAAAACAAAAAAAAAATGAAATAAAAGGGAGAGAGGAAGGTATTATTTCACTTGCATGATTTTAAGGCCATGGCTTCGTGATGAGTAGCACTCGCAATACGTATTCCAAGGTTCCTTTTTAAATGTGAAATATCCTAATAGATTATGCGTCTAACAGAATAACCCACAATCCTAGCAGTGAGATTTATTCAGAGACCTAAAATACGTCCAATTCTGAGTTGGAACAGGGCTTTTAAAGGTAATTTTAAGAAAATCTCAACATAAAGCAGCAATGTATTCTTTTCAGAATACTCATTCAGAAAAGCTGATTCACTGGGATTCTCCTTTCATGCTTTACCACCTTCTTTCTTAAACACTGCTATGCATTCACATGTTTTATTTAACATTTCCAACTTTCATATTTTTCATCATTTCTCTAAAGGGTGGGTACAGAGCCTGACTGCAGCTATACTGCTCATACCGCAGTTTTACTTATTTACTGAGTCATACCTGTGCTTGTATTTTATGCTCCCATTCATTAAACCAAACAGTTAAGAAAATGTGATGCACCCTATTATTTTTCATAACATTCATATTTTCAAAGAAGAAACTGTAAATAAAGCATCATTTACCATAAGCACTACAGAAACTGATGCAAGATGCGATGAAGCTGAAAATCAAGGGTTCACAAAAGTTTCCCAAAACCCCAAAATATTGTTTCTGCAGAAGCCCTGCCAGTAGATTTTACCACGTTGCACTCCCCCTCTTATCTCTGATATTTCCATATGTATAAAAAGCTCCTACCATTAGCATTTGTGGGCAGGGTTAAGCACACTGCGTGGGCTATGTAAAAGGGGAATGCAAGTGTTTGCTTCCTTTTTTGGCATTTACCTCCTACAAAAATAGCAGGAATTAGGTAGTTTATAAGGATCTGGGAGCAGCAGTGTCCCTATTTTCCTTGATGCGAAGGAGCGCTGCCATCCTGCTAGAGACTTTTCATCACAGCCGTACAAAACAGAGGGGGCAGGTGGGGACAGGTTCCCCCATCTCCACCTCATGCTCTGCACCCTCGTGACTCAAGGAGAGGAAGGGGAAAAAAAAAATAATTAGACAAGATATGTTTCCTCTAGCATAGATTAAAATATAGCAACGTATCACCCGCACTCTACTGTGTTTTGCCCAGTAAAATATCCCTCCGAAACAGTAAGGCAGGGGGAAGGGGAGAAAGAAGAAAGATGCTTGCACAGCCTGCTCTGTCCTTGGGAAATAATTTCCTAAATTTCTGATGTGGAGCTCTTACGTGTCAGGGAAGAAAGGTGAGCAAATAATCATCCAAATATATTGGAAAGTCCAATTTCAGGAATTGTTTTCATTACTCGATGTGTTGCTTCCTCCTCTCTGAATGTCACCGCACATCGCTGAAAGCTTCCCCGTAACCTTAGCAACCTTCACATCACAGCTCGGGCCGGCAGCCACGGCAATCCCCAGATAAGTTCCCGTAAAGTCAAGTGTAATGACTGCTAAGATATTTCCCAACGCTGGCATATTTAAGGTCATTGTGCTAAAGGAATAAGGCTCCTACCTAGCTAGAGGCAGCCAGATATTTCTAAGCTGATCAAGCCTCAAAAAGCTGTTTTCCCCTCTTTCCTCAAAGAGGTTCAGCTTTGGAGCCCACGCTGGCCTTTGCGATGGCAAAGCAGAGGCGCTGGGCCATAAACCATGCACTAATCCCACAGCCGACGCTAATTTGAGCAACAGTGCGCTCGAAGAATTTTTTTTTGTCTAATTAATTAACAGAAGTGACAAAACAATTCAGTTACAAGAACTAAAGAACAGAAGATCTCAGATAATTAAACATTAACTCAATGAAGATCTGTTATTCCTTCCACAGTGTAAATTGGTTTATAAATTTCAGTGCCCAACGTTATTGCTTTTCATCAGTCCTTGAGTGCCAGAGCTTGCAGGGCAAACCCACTGATATATATCAAGGCAAAAAAGCCTCACGTGATAAATTCATTAGCCACGCTTTTTCCACAGAGGCATCGTTATACGAGAGCTCTGTGAATAATTAGTAAGCAAATTTTGCCTTGAGAGGGGGTTTTTTTTGTTAACAAATTGTTTCTAAGGTGACTGTGAAGTTCTCCGATCCTGAAATATTTGAAATCCATTGATTTCTTCAGCCTGAGTCCAACACAGTTAATTTGCAAGCACCTGGTTTCAGGCACATCAAATTCAAATATTTCTCTATTTCTGGATGAAATGACTGGTCCCACCTAAGTAGGACAACCAAAAGGCACAACTTGATGCCGTTCTTCAAAAATCCCTTAGCTCTATCTGCAATTATCTAGCAAGATACCAGCCAGCTGCAGCATGTGCCATTATCAGAACAGGCATCTTCTGGATCGCTGCTACTGCCTGTGGATCTCAGCTCTTTTGTTGCCATCGAAAGGAGAAAATGAAAGCAAACAACTTGGCAGAGACTAATTAGTGCTTTAAAAGGATTCGTTTATAATCTGATAGCGCAGCAAGAGTGCCATACTGCACTGCTTGACCACTCGGAGAGCCTCACCCCTGTTTTATTAGAGCAGTGAAGGAATTTAAGCTGTTACTCTTTCACCAGCCGCCGAGCTCGACAGACAGATAGCAAGCAAACTTAAAATCATAGAATCGTTTAGGTTGGAAAAGACCTTTACGATCATCAAGTTTGGAAAAGACCTTTAAGATCATCAAGTTACCCTATCAACCATTACCCTACCAATCAATCAACTGTACCCCTACCCCTGCCATCCCACCCCCAAACCCCGGCCCTCAGCACCGCCCCTGCCCGGCTGTTAAATCCCCCCAGGGATGGGGACTCGACCCCTTCCCTGGGCAGCCCCTTCCAGTGCCCTTTGGGGAAGGAATTTTTCCTAATATCCAATCTAAACCTCCTCTGGTACAACTTGAGGTCGCTTCCCCTCATCCTAAACTTCAGCTGTGGGTCGCATGCCCTTGCCGCAGACCCAGCGAAGGACCATGCTGCACATTGCAGACAGCAGACAGAAAGGCCTGGGCTAAAGGGGAACACAAAGAAGAAAAAAAAAAACAGGAAATCCAGACACCAAACTAAGACAGAAAAGACAGAAACACCCCTTTTTGCTGCTGCTGCTTGAGAGATGTTTACCCCTCCTGCCAGTTCTCGCTAGCTTCTGCTTCGTCTTTTAGTGACAGCTTACTTGGTTCAAGCAAGTGCGCCCCCTGTATAATTCTGCCCCTTTCAGTAGGTGGAATCTATTTCAGAAACAGGTTATTTAGATGACAGGGAGTAGCTGTCAGGGCAGCATAAAAAGACAACACCAAACGGCACAAACTCACAACTAGAAGCGGTGCAGAAGGGGGGCAGAAACAGCAGAAAACCATTCTGATCAAGGCCAAACGCAGTTTTCTATCAGTAGGAAAAAGATCCTTAGCCAAATACAGGCTAGAAACATTCCCTTTATTTCCCCTCCATGTCTGCCCCCACTTTCAACTATCCCCTCACTACATAATTTGATTGCCATGGTTGGTTTGGGCTGGTTTGATTTTTTTTCTCTTTCCAGGAGACTGACTGAGCGACGTGTGCTTCTGCTCCACAAGGCTGGCAGCGTCCTCAGGTCTTTGGTTAGTTCATCTTGCTCCCAAGAGTAAATTTGTTCTCTGGGGTGTGGAATTCAAAACAGGCAGACACAACAAAAGGATTTTATTTGCCTCTGCCACATGGTCTACTGGGAGTCACTTGGGAATTTTGCCTCACGCGCTGCCTGTTTGCACAGCTGTCCGTAACATCGGCCATTCCCTTGATCTCTTTTGTTTCTCATGCAGAGCACAAATGCCCAAATGTGGCTTTTGCTCTAGCATGGCACATTTTATGCAGGACTTTGAGGGGTGTTTTGCAACAGAAGGTGTTCAAGATGAAGCTTCTGTCTATCCTGCTGGACTTCTGTTTCTCCTACGTGGTTGTTTGCAATTGTACGATGGAAGAGAGGACCCGAGGAGCCGCCTTCAGTTCTGCCTAGAGGTTTACCATCTCCTTGATTTCCTGAAATCTATGCTTTTAATTCCAGATTCCTTTAAGGTGACATACTCTCTGCTCCCATACATGAACGCCCAGTTTATTTCTGGCATTTGGAGCACTGCCTGAAATTCTCCCCAAAATGCTGGAAAAGACCTGGTAACACTCATAGCAAAGGATGCATTAATTACCCGGCAGCTTTTTGCCTCTCTGTTTTCCAGACCTTCCCTGACCTGCACCACTCCTAGAATACAGGAGCATTTCCAAAAAAATAACAGGATGGATGTACAACCTGCCTTCTTTCTGGAGTCCCCTGGCTCCAGCAAAGACCGACATGCTACCATAAAGCTTCCATCAAAGGCACAACAGTTCTGTCTGTCTGCTATTTCAGAAATAAAGCCAGGGGGGGAAGCGGCTATTTAAAGATTGGGAGAAATCTGAAGTGCACTCAATGGAAAAAAACCTTTCTAAATGATTCTCACACTTTATTTAATGCCACCTAGTTCTTCAGGTAAGCAAAATGCAACACACTTTTATTTAAAGGCTCCTTTATTTTCTTGTGTCAACAAACCATTTCATCTATCAGAAGAGCTGGTCATGCAGCCCAACCAACCTTCCTCGGGGCTTAGAATTACCAGGAGCACCAAGTTCCTATTTAAGTAGAACAACTATAAATGCAGCCTGAGATTCTGAAATCTTCTATAAAAGAAACAGGAGCCCTGCTTGACGAACAGGAGTGTTATTGAAATGGCAGTGACTAAACCAATCCTGAGCTAACAATGTCACATGAGAGGATATTGATGAGAGATTAAGGCTTGGACCTAATTTGCTCTATTTAAACAGTAATTCAACATTGCTAGGAGCACAGTAAATGATTTTTCTAACTCTTTTATTTAAAAGGTCTCGGCCGGGATTGCTAGCTGCTTGTAACAAGCTTCAGAAGGAGTGAATTAAAAATACAAGACTTCAAAAGGATCAAACAGCTACTAGAAACGTTAGGGGGAGGAAAGGGAGTAGTTAGCTAAACCAATCCACCTTGGAATGAACGAGGTTGAACCAGGACTGAGGTTTATGTCAGTGGAATGATTCTTACCTTTTCCAACCGACCATCGCAACATAGGACGGAGCTTAAGCGAAAGAGTTTGTACGTTTTCTTTAAAATGTGTAATATCCAGGCAATTGGGCACGGAACACTGGCAACAGGGAATGCTTAGCCAGGGAAGCCCAAAGCAGCAGCTCTGCAGCTGGAGATTCCCCGGCCAGGAAAGCGCTGGTGCTGGGGGCAAACCAGGCAGGCCACTACAACCGGAGTGGGACCAGGCTCACTTCAAGACAGGAACTTCTGTTCCAGAAAATAAGTTCTTATATTCAGGACCACCCAGAACAATTGTTCTATAGAGCTATCACAGAATACATCAAAGACCGAATTTTCTATTATTGCTAATGATGGCCAAAATTGTGTAGGCAAATGAAAATAAAGGGAGGCAAGCCCCCATGCACTGACCTGCTGAATGTGTAATTTGGATAGCTGAGCTGGAAGCTGTCACTGGATGCACTAAGGCCCCTTCCGCTGCTATTCTTCCCTGGCTCAGTTAATAGACATGCTCATTGACGTATTATCATCCATTGATCATAACAGGGAAGTGTTTTCATTATGATTTCTACCTCCAGATAGATCAAGGTAAGGAAAAAAGCTCTAACAGACCCTCAAATAGTACCTCTACGGCATTCCACCATTTACTGACCATCATGAAGAATTTGCAGAAGCTCCGCATTTGTTTTCAACTGGAGCTATCTCCAACCTCACGCAATCTTGAGAGACAGCTTAAATTCTTTAACCTGCGGTGCTGACCTGGTACCTGTGAAACACAGCCCATTAGTAGTGTTTCTTGATGATGGCCTTCACATGGGCGCCAAGGTGACAGAACAGCTTTCTCCTCCTTCGTACGTCTCACCACCAGTTTGCAAAAGAGCTGCAAAACACTCCCGTATCAATAGTTCCACCCATACCCTCCCCGAGCCATGCTGCACGGCAGTCACCAGTGTAGCACAGTGTCGGTCATTTTTGACGTGGGTGGCCCCAAGATGCAATTTGTTTCTGGAATAAGAAGGGCATCTTTTCACTGAGCAAACTCAACTGAGATGGGTCAGCGGCATTCATCGTGCCTACCACGCAGCCCCTCGTGCTCCTCCTCACAAATCACAGGGAGGGGGACTATCGAAGTTTTGGTGGCACTGACCTTTGTGCCTTTAAGCACCAGGACCAAACTCCTGGTAGGGTCACTTGAAACCATTCCACACCACAGCAGCATCAGCAGACTGGTGTAACATACTGCACTCTGGTAATACGGGGAAACTAATGATAGCAGAGTGCCACCCTTGGTATGGCCAACAGTTACCTAATGTCCTAATATGCATAATGTCCTGAATTAAATCACAAACACAGCTGGAAATGGTTACTGGAAGTTGCGGTGTCTCATCAAAACCAAGCCCACCTCGCTTACACGCAAGGGACTCGACCCCTTCCCTGGGCAGCCCCTTCCAGTGCTTGACAGCCCTTTCATTGAAAAACTTTTTGCAATTTTCATGATTTTCCATGATGCTCAGCCACGCAGAGGTACAGCCTTGGAAAGCTCCCCTCAATGGCAAGAGCCTGGGAGGACGGTACAGTGAATAGCAACAAAATTTACTGTATCTTAAATATACATAGGTTGCTGAAAGCAATGAGTTCTGGAAATGGCCTAAGATGAACATTGTGTGAATATTTTATTTAGGCAATTATTTATCCCATTTTGCAATGATATTCTCTGAGCTGGAGCTATGTAAAAGTGGTCTCAGTGCAATCATTTGATCAGCTCCCTCCATATATATTCAGTGTTATATCCGTTCAGTTAAAAGATAAAATAATGAAATCTTCCCACATTGTACTTTTCCTCCTGCAGATTGAGCACAAACACGGGAGGAGATTTCAGTGAAAAATTCCAATTACAGACTGAAAAAAAAAAATCAGCGTACCTCCTTCAATATGAGTGAAAGCAGGCCAAAGTCTGTAGAAGGTTTAGCAGGATTAGCTTGTTGGGCACTCCCCAACTCCCAGGTGGCATTTAGAAGGCAGCAGTTACAGAAGAATTCATTTCATTAAAATCTGGGACCTCTGTAAGTGGCAAGGGACACAAAAACCTACCAAGAACAGGCAGGCCGACATCCCAAGGGGCATACGTTCCCCTCTCACGTTTCAGCTCTGAGCACCATCCAGCATTAAGCAGTTCTCAGAAGTATTTCACGGTATCATTTTTTAATACATCCATGAATTTCTAACTTGATCTGCATTTTAGTAAAAGCAAGATTGAGAAATGCAGCTTTACATCAAGAGGAAAGGTCATCCAACAGTCACAAGCAAATTAACCGTCTCTCCTGTATTTCACGGCACGTGGCCGCACAGATTGCCGACAGACGCCGCCATTCCAAAGTCAGCAAATTTCAGCGGAGGCTCTGCTTCCTTACTCCCATCCCAATTCACAGAATAAGAAGAAAAATCTGGTTTGGCTCTCAGCTCAGGGGCTGGGAACAAAACCATGGAATGATGGCACATGTATTGCTTGATGGCATTCATCATCATCGCAGGTTCAACGCTAGAGTCGACTATTTCACTGGGTTGATAGATTCCCTTTAGGCTCCAGAACACGTGCAACTTCGAGTGAGCGCAGTTCCAGATCACTTTTCTTTACATGCAACAAGGCCTGGCCCTAGGCCTCCAACATCACTGGACCCTGGTTTTAGTAGGTATTATGGTCTCTTCTCAAACCTTAATTCTTATTTTTTACTTATCTTATATATTTCTAGTTCATTATTTTAAGGAGTTTCCCAAGAACTCCAAAGGATGGCGTTCCAAGTACAGCTTTACTTTGAGCCCTCTACTCTGTGCCTTATAAAGCGAGACCAACCATGAATGGGTGAGGGGCTGCACAAGGAGGAGAACAAGACAAATTAAAATTGGTAAAAATCCCCCTTCTTCAGATGGTATGCATTAGCAGTCAGCAGTAACCAATGATTCCATTTAAAAAAAAAAAAAAAAAAAGAGGAATTTTGGTCACACCAAAGGGGGAGCAAGGCAGAACATCCTCTAGCAAATTCAGTTTCTGCAGAAAGATAATCTACCTGAAGCAAAACCATTTTGTTGCAACTTGCTGGCTTTGCTGATTCCCCCCCCACCTTCCCTGTTCCCAAAACATGGCAGTGGGAATGGATCCTGACTTACTAAATTTCCATTAGAAACCTGCCAGGTTTTCTACCAGGTTGCTGGATAACACAGGAAGAAAGTGCCAAGAATCAGAAAGCTGCAAAACCCCTGGAAATTGGTTTTACTCCCTGTTTCCTGCTCACTGTTCCACATCAGAAAATAAGGAAGCCATGGTCTTGATCCAGGGATAAAGCCCAAGATTCATCCATGTTTTCCTCAGTTTCCAGATACTCTTTCAATGGAAATGGAGCCTAAAGCCCATTCCAAGTAAACCACTGAGGCCCGAGCTCCCTGCTCTGGACCAGCCACCACAGCAGCCCCAGCATCTTCCAGTCTGGCAGATGACGCACCAAAGAAGATCACCAGAATTCCCCGACCTCGGCTCGGGGCTGAAGAAGCCCCAAGGTGTCCATGTTGAACTGGGACTTCCAGAATCCAGGCTGGAAGCCTGAGCTGGGATCCCAGTGACTTCCAGCTCTATACCTGAGACGCAAGACTGGTTGGTCTATGCCACCTCCGCAGGAGCACATCTCTAGGTGCCAGGACAACTGCATTTTCCCTCTCAGAAAAACCTACATGAAATTACTATTTATTTTTTTTTTATACTATCACTTAGCATTTCCTTTTGAAGGATAGGCATGACATTTCCATATAGCATTCCAAGACCAAACACCATTGGAAGCTGTTATTGGTATTCCCATCGCATGGAACACCTCTCGGATAGGTTTCCAAATACACATGGGGGTTTTTTATTTTTTAAGTCTTTTTTTTAAATATTAAAGTTGCCTCCATATGATGGAAGCATTTTGGGGGAAAAACAGGACACATTTTATGAAATATACACTAAGGGCATATGTAGGAAAGCCAGTTCATTACAAACAGAAAGGGGTCAGGAAACAGATCCTCACCAGGCATTTAGCTCCCCAAAGTTCTGGCAAATGAGTGTTTGGTTTTGCGGCTTTTGAAATTTTTAGATATAATTTTGTTGGCTTTCATAACAGTAGAGAAAAATCCTTCTAAGGTTAAGACTCTCACTACAGTTCTATTCTAACACTGCTGTATTCAAATGATAAAATATGAATTCTAAATATTTTCATGCCAGAATGACTTACTTTCATGAGAAGACACTATGGTCTTCCCGATTTGGTGGTCATTAGAAGCCGTGATCATTATGCCTGTGCCATTAACTACTTTCCAGCCAAGTCTCTGCTTAATTGTTCACTCCACAACAATCTTTTTCTCATTCATGCATTGTTTATGAGGCTTTTAACTGCCTTCCTGTTTATTGAGATCTGATTTGCTTGATTACACTCTCATCTATTGTTTAAATGAAAAAAATATTCCTCATAGTTGCTCCCAAGCTTTAGCCATTAATTATTGCTGTGCTATTACCTCTTTTAGATATATTTCTTCTTGTGTTATTACTTTACAAAGATTTGTTTTCTGCAAATGGTCCATGACAGATTTATAATATTTTCTCTGAAATAGATAGGAAACAGAATGCTTGCAGAGAGCTACAAACACACGAAAACAAAGGAAAACAAATAACAGAATTAAATGCATTGTTGTTCACGATACATGTGTTGGTCTCAATTTGGCTGACAGCTTAAAGAAATGATGCAGATGGACAGATATAGAATCAGTGCTGGGAAAAATTGGTGTTTTGAACAACAGAAATCAGTTTAAGCTCAACAAAAGCAGAACATTTAGGTTTTCATAACAGTCATTCATTTTAAGTCAACCTAAATATTCAACTACCTAAAAGAAAAAAACTTATTGTGATTTTTAAAAATGTAGATAAATTTTGAAATGAAAAGTTGCCATTTTTTTCTATTCCTACAGCTTTGTCTCTGCATAGGGGCCATTTCCATTACCATATTGCTCTTTGTTTCTTAATACCTTCTGAAGAACTGTGGAAGACGTGCTCTAGGTCCAGCTACACCCTGTGTCTTAACTGTGCTTGGAGACAAAAGCCCAGCAAGCTGAGGTTAGGCAAACATTTGTTGAGTTGTAAGCACCAGACCTTGCCACTGCCATGGTCTCTGAGAAGAGCTTAGCTGCAAACGCTGCCTTTGCTGGCAGGGACGTACCCTGAACGGTGTCACGGCGCAATGGATTGGTGCCGAATGAAGAATCGGTAAGTAGCTGTCTCTGTATTCCACCCTAGAGGGGACCAGGCAGTGTTGCAGTAGTAAATTAAGCAATTTGTATACGCATGCAGATTCTAAAGCAGGCTAGATGAGTATTTGTAGAGTACGCACAGTGTTCTGCAGACACAAAGTCCCTCTCCTAAGACTCTTCACAAAAAACGTTGAGCTGTACTTCTTTGCATAAAATCAAACAGGCAAACCCACCTCCTGCCCACCACATCGGTGCAGATTTCATGTATATTGAAACTGAGTATATTGAGAGAACTTCCCACGTCTAGCAAGCAAGACGAACTCCACGAATTATAAAGCACCTCCATATTGACATGGGTGCATCCAGCTCAGGCTTCTGCCTCTGGCTACAGAACGATGCCTGTAGAACAGCACCTTTAGCATCGTCTGTCGAAGAAAGGACACAATTCAGGCGAGCAAATCTGAAGTTTCTTGCTTCAATACAAGTCTAACACCTGAAAACCACAGGGTAAGGCACAATGCAGTTTTACACTTCGCACACCGCTTTAACGGAGTCAACGCCTCCTCAAGGAGGGAACCCCCCCAGCTTGCTAAATCGCACTGGGGACACTTTCATCGCCCAACGAGAATAAGGGATTGAGTTAGCCACATTTATTCCCATAACACATAAAGTTATAGATTTCATTAAAACTGGAAACAAACTTTAGAAAGGAAACAGATTAAACAAAAAGGCCAAGCCTTGGCAACTCAGCCCTGACAGTAGCAGCTGCACCGATTCCTTGCTTAGGCTCTCCCAGTTCCCTGCTGAAGGTGCTTAAAAGCCTCGGCTGCCTTTGGAAGTGGGAGCCTCTGCAGCCGAGCACGTGCCGGAATCAGGAATCTCTCCTGCCCTTTCCAGGGCAAGAACCAATTTCTTACCCAATCCTCCATCTTCTTTACCTGGCATTTCCATTGCGTTCTTAATGTATGCAGACAGGACCCTCCTCCTAGCTCTAGGGTGGCACTTCTATTTCTAACATTTTTCAAGACTGTCATATAACCTTACATATTATATGTAATTAGCAACGTTAATTGCACTTGTGTCCAACTCCATTCTTAATTTCCATATTACAATGAACTTTGGATAACAGCCACAGGTGAGACATTAATAACAGCACCACCAGGTTAAGCATTTAGGGTACCAGTTCTAGATTTTTTTTCCTTACTCAGCTTTCTTCACTTCTCTTCGCCTCTACAGTTCTTGGCAGAACAGGGATTCCTCACACACTAACCTAGGTGGACCTGAAAGCAAAAACCCACTAATGGAATATTTAATACTGTTCCCATATTTCACGTGAATAACCGTAGCTTTCTGAAGTACAATCAGGTTAAAGTCAAGTACAGTATATCTTGAATTCTGCAATTCTATTACACAGTTAAAAAACACAAAACAAGCAAACAAACCCCTTCCTTAATCGTTTGCCTTTCAATAGCTTTATTGCTCATGTAAAGACAATGATCTTGGTTCTTATTCCCCTTGTTAGCGACTGGTGAGTTTTAAATTAAAGCAAGAAAGCCTCTGTGGTATGATTGCGT
Source organism: Gorsachius goisagi (assembly GCA_018403395.1). Taxonomy (NCBI): domain Eukaryota; kingdom Metazoa; phylum Chordata; class Aves; order Pelecaniformes; family Ardeidae; genus Gorsachius; species Gorsachius goisagi. The sequence goes on from BOSO01009771.1 coordinate 74,849, forward strand.
GCGAGAATTAATATTATTATCTATGTAAGAAGAGCCAGCCGATACCATAACGCTGTCTTTCATTCTAGAAAAAAAAAATAATCTGATTTTTGTCCCCTTTATTATACCGGCATCCAAGCCCGTCATTTCCTAGCTACTTGTAATTAAAGCTGTCTCCAACTACCTTGCATTTTAAGGGAGATCTCGAACACGAATCTACAGTTAGATTCATGGAGAGAATCAGGGATCACATTTGTGAAGACACCCTTCTCTGCTGAGGTAAAATGAACATCATCTTCAAAACAAAGAATTTGCAAATAAATTGTGACTCGTTCTGGATTGACAAATGTTTGTGTGTGGTTCATGACTTCTGCAGTTGTGCACCCTGTTAAAGAGCCAGTTTCTGATGTAATTTAGGCTAGAGGAGTAGTACATAAATTTAACTAGATATTCATGTTCTGCCCTAAAGGCGGGAGCTGATGAAAGATTGACCATGGTTTGAATTCAAAACTATCTGTAAAATACACTTGCAGCAAGAGAAGTGCCCATCGTGGACTCGGTACTAGGAGGAAGGGTAGCAACGATGGACTTGGAAAAACGGGGTGAAGGAGCTGAAGGAGGCAACATTTTCTTTTTCCAATTCAATTCGGACATAGCAGACACCTTGTTAACAGTGTGTTCTGGTTTGTAAGGTTTTACTGCAGTGACAACTCCCCATTTTGAACATCAAAAAGATCAGTAGCAAAAGATCAGATCTTTCTTTACCAAAACATTGTAAAAGCACCTCTTGTATCTGAAGATCTCTTGTGGCAAAGCTTGAGAAATACAACATTCCTCAATGCTCAGAGAGAAGAAAATTACCAAAATGGAAAGAGCTTCTCTTTTTTCCAAACACCAACAGCCATGGGAATGGTTCCTGATGGAAATGCCCAGAGGCATGGGAGTACTGGGAAAACCAAGGAGTTTGCAGCCCCTTACCCCAGTAAATATAATATTGCCATTGGTGGTACCCAGCCACGGGGAACGCCGCAAAGCCTGAAAGCTGAGGGTTGCTTTCTCCAGATTTTTCCTGGCCTGCCTGGAGCATTACTTTAGTTTGCTTAGCTGTAACAGCAATTTTTTAATGATTGGGTGGCTTTTTATTTTTCGCTTAGCTTTCTATAATCATGTGGTGCAACCATAATTTTCATATGGATAGTAATAGCAAGTAGTTATTCCATGCAGAATGAACCATTACTGGTGCCAGCCTAATGATGCAGTGCAGAGAAATGGGGGCACGGGATATCGCTGAGACAGTGAAAACAGGGGCCAAGGATGCAGAGTAGACATAAATGAAGGAGGTGACAGGTCTGGCCCTAAAAGCAGGATGTGGGATGATATAGGAGACCCCAGGGCTAGGAGCAGCTTACCAATGGCCATTTACTGAGAGCTAAAGGAGTTCCAAGAAGCAAAAATTGGCTTAGGGGCAACAATGAACGCTCGTTCAAGAACCGCGTAGGCAGATCATGGAGGCACTCAGATACCTGAGCTCTGGGCAAGAAAAAGCTGCCTCCTCCGGGCTGAGATAACCACGGGGCACCCTGCATGGGCACGTACCACTGGATCCCTGGTTTGAAGGCTGAGATACACAAGGTGACTTCTTCCCCTCCACCCCTCTCCCTCCTGCTTTCCTGCTTTTCCTATTTTACGAATGTAGAAACCCTCAACGGGTGATTAAATGACTGCGATCAACCTTGATACTACCTCGCACCATCACATATTCCTTTTGAATATGCATGCGCTGGCTCACAAAGAATACGGCTTCTATTTTCTTTTTTACGTCCGAACTCTACATCTCTTTGCCTGGGGCACTGATCCACTCAAAGCTGTGATTGCTAACATAGATTGCGATGAATGCCGACAGGCTTTGCACGGTGTGGATGCCTACCCTCTAGGTATGGCACTGACCCTTCCGATTTTTTCCGCGTGGGACACCCGACAGCCATCAAATGGCAACACCTTTTTGTTAACAAACGGTGCTACAGAAAGCAGACCAAAAGGCTCCTTTCCAGACACGCTTTCCCAATTGTCTCAGTTGATAAAACCTAGCAACAGGTACTGGCATCCTTTAAGAAATGTGTGTAAAGAATCTAAACATCCCATTTTCTTCCATTTTCAACATTTTTCAGAAGTGTACTGAAGCCGAAAAATATAATCAAGCGATCTTCTCCATCTTATAGCTTTTCTGGACCAGCGAGTCCATCCAGTCCTGCTGACTTTGTGTAATAACACGTTGCAGTGCAGAAGAGCCGATGATTCCAGGGACTCTCTTGCTAACAAGCAATTCCAAAAAGTAGTGAAAAAGTTGTTTCTACAAGCCTTTTGCGTTACTTAATATCTTTGCTCTGAGAAGCTAATAAGACAAAAGAACTATTTAGTATTCCAAGAAAATGCATCAGTAATCGTTTTTAACTGAAACATCTCAAACACTACTTTAATTGGGGAAGGAAATGCCCTTACTGAAAACATAAACCCCTTATAAAATATAAACCTGCTTTATTTTTTTAACAAAAATCTGTAACCTGCGAGTAAATGGATCCCTTTCTCCTGGGAAAGAACACAAGCTCACTTAACAACTTTTCCAGTGCTAGCATGAAGTTATCCAAACAACTTGAGAAGAACCTTTACTGTCTTCAGCCTCTTCATTTTCTTCACCCAGCCAAAACCCCCCTCACTCCCTCACTCTAGTTGATGTATTTCTTTGCTGAGCAGCTCCCAGCATCCTTTCTCTGCCTTTCAGACACCCTGTGGAGCTCAGCTCCCAATTCTATAGCAGAAAGCTCCACAAAACCAATGCACGCACTTAGATCCTGCTACCGCCCCATCCCCTTGCCCGTCCCACACGATCCCTGTCGTGACCATCTCCTGCACCTCCTTCTGCAGAAACACAGGCAGACTTTGTCTAGAAAGGTAAGTAGATGTAGCGGTGCCATAAAAACTCTTCAGAAGATGAGGTGCAAGAGTAGCATGTGGTGTCTGCTCTCCCTGCCAGGCTAACCGTCATGGTTTAACCCCGGCTGGCAGCTCAGCATCACGCAGCCACTTGCTCACTCTCCCCGCAGTGGGACGGGAGAGCGAATCGGAAGGGTAAAAGTGAGAAAACTCATGGGTTGAGATAAAGGCAGTTTAATAGGGAAAGCAAAAGCTGCGCATGCAAGCTAAGCAAAGCAAAGCAAGGAATTCCATCACCACTTCCCATGGGCAGGTGGGTGCTCAGCCATCCCCAGGACAGCAGGGCTCCATCACGGGTAACGGTGACTCGGGAAGACAAATGCCATCGCTCCAAATGTCCCCCCTTTCCTTCTTCTTCCCCCAGCTCTATGTGCTCAGCAGGACATCCTATGGTCTGGAATAGCCCTTTGGTCAGTTGGGGTCAGCTGTCCTGGCTGTGCCCCCTCCCAGCTTCTTGTGCCCCTGGCAGAGCTGAGAAGTCCTTGGCCANNGCCCCTGGCAGAGCTGAGAGCTGAGAAGTCCTTGGCCAGCCTAAGCACTACCCAGCAACAACCAAAGCATCAGGGTGTTATCAACATTATTCTCGTACTAAATCCAAAACACAGCACCACACCAGCTACTAGGAAGAAAATTAACCCTGTCCCAGCTGAAACCAGGACACTAAACAACCACATTCGGTATTTCCCACGCAGAACTAAAACCAAATGGCAGAGTGCATCATGAGTTTACAACTTAAATACGGTTAAAGCTAGAGATCCTGAACAGCGCAAAAGGAGACTTCGGCCCTCTTCATTTTAGGTATTAAAATTTGGGGATTATTTACAGGGAAACTGGGACCTCCAATGCAGAGAGGAAAGGCAGGAAAAGGTGTGGGCGTAGGAAAAGGCAAGAGGGGCAAAAGCAATGCTGTGAGATCCCCAGAGCACTGGGTATTTTCAGTCTCCACGCACACTCTCTCAAGTGTGGCCTCATGACATTGGGCAGATACATTCACCCCAATCCACACACCCACTCCTCTGACCAATGTCCTCCTGCTTTCCTTTCTGCTCAGTCTAAGTAACAATTTTTCCACAAACTTAATTCCTAGCCCTGCTTGCTGTTATTAAAACAGGACTTGATCCTTTAAGATGTCATGATATTTCAACTTAACTGTTTGGGAGGACCATACCCAAGAACTCGTAACGTTAAACTCCTCTCCAGCAATTATCTAGGGTTAGAGCTTCTCCTTCACAGACGCTTGCAGAATACTTGATATCTGTTCCTAATTTATAAATGCTGGTTTGAAATACACGTGCAGAACTCAACATTTAAGCCTGTGCCCCTGTTGCTTTCTTTCTTTAATACTGCAGTTTGCCTTCTGGGTTCTCTACTGTCCCCGAGAAGATGTAATAACTACTTCTTGGCAGCTCCCTAGGAAGAGGGGGAAAAAAGAAAAACTGGATGGAGTTCAGAAAACAGCAACAAAAAAAAAATATAAAGGGCTAGAAAGACACACTAATGGGAAATTCCTTTTAAAAAGCAAGTATGTACAGCTTAACTAAACAGTGACAGAAGAGGCTGTGGCAACTGGAAATAGCTAAAGGTTGTAAACACTGAAGGCGAGCGATATATTGCCCCAGGTTGCTCAAGAGGGAATTATGACTGCAAAGGCCAGGGGAAATCCTTCCCAGTCCGCCAGAAGTAAGAGAAAAGAAGCCTGTAGGCAATTTCTGCCTGGGGGAAATAGGAGTGCAGCCCTCTGCCCAGCAAGGCACTGGCATGAAGGACAGGATGGACAACCAGCGGAGAAGAGTGAGACCGGGAGAAGCGATCTGGAGCAGGCGAAGGGGGAGGGACTCAGGAGCACCTAGAAGCCCCTCGCAGCCACCCCGCAATTTTGTAGTACAAGTTGCCTGGGTCCCTTCCTAACATCTTGCACGAATACAGCATCTCTCAGTTGATCAAGGAGCTGCAAATCTATTAGCCCCAGTTTCTCACCCTCCCATCTTTGGAACAGAGCCTGGAGCCCACTCTACCCTTTCCCTTGAGTTAGAACATTATTTCATAACATGAGAATAAACAAAGCTCCCCCGACTTGAGTATTCTTCTGCCCCATCTTTGGGCAACTGCCTTACATTTAAAAACCACAGCAAACCCTGTTATCTGACAGTTATTTTCAAATCACTTTGAAATACAGAACTTCCGCTCTTATGTCTTCTTTGCCACCAGACCCACACCCGTGGGCATTCCGTCCCTTTTAACCCGAGCACTATGTTCTTCACCTCCATCATTATTTCATCTATTTTCAAGCCAACAGGAAAGTGTTTCATGTCTAAATGCATTCTCCAGCCCCTGTGCTATAGACAGGGCTTCTTCTGTTCTCAGGGAGAGCTTAGAGGGTTTTTTTCCTCCCTCTATTCTTTCTTTTTTGGTACTTACTCTGGCCATGCTTCCTTCTTGCTGTACTCTGTTAGATACCTCAACCCCAACCAACTTGGCAGTAAGGTTGGTCTCTACTGGTCTCTCCCTGTTGGCCTCACACATACTAAAACACAGAGCTGCAAAGATATTTAGATTCCTATCTCACATTCCTAATTTTGTTCCTGTCATCGTTAAACTGGCCTATAACTCTCTGAGAAAGCAAGTTTTACAAAGCAGAAATCAATCATGAGGAAACCTGAGAGGACAAATGTCAACACTTAAACAAGTATTAGGCATTGATTAACTTCACTGAGTGCTAATAAAAGAAAGATCATAAACCACACAAGACAGGGGCGGTAAAGCAGAATCCATACCTCAACGAATGCTTAGGAGTCTTGCCAGGTGTGAATCGGTAATTACCTTGCAGAGTAACGCTAGAGCTAAGATTATTTAAAAGGTAACCAGAGGAACATCAGAGCGCTATAAGGAGGTGTTTTACTGCTGCAAAAGGTATTCATGAAGTGCTGTGCCCTTTTTTCAGTGTGTACTTCAGCAATAAAAACAAGATACGTGACCGAAACGCGCTTTGGAAATCATCGCAGTGAAACTCCTGGGAAGCTCAGTCTGTTTCGGCTTACTCAAGAAAGGTCAGAGAGATGACTTGAGTATGGTTTACAACAGCTTACAACACATTATGACAGATTCCATGGGAAAATAACTTCAGATTTTAGGTAGCCTTCCATTCAAAAATAGCAGAAGAATTTCCAGCTATTGGAGGCTGAAACTCATTGCAAACAGGAGAAACATTTTTTTTTTTTTTAATGAGGATTAGAAGTAAACACTAGAAAAAACTAGATGTTTTGATTCTTTATTACTTAGAGGCTTCAAAACAGGATCAAACGTCTACATTATGAGATGCTGTTTTAACACTGTTGGCAGTACCTGACCGACTTAGGATTTTAAGTCTTTATGCCTGCTTGAGTTCTACAACCTATACATCATTTCTGAGCTGCCATCAGGGAGAAACTGGACTTTGTGGCCCTCACTGTATGCTGCTTCCACCCATAATTTGTCATCTATCCTAATTAATTAGATGGGTAAAAGTGGCAAGTACTATAAACACCGTTCTCATCTCTTCAAGGTCTGTGGTTTACGACAGTATAGCTCCGCTCCTGGAAGGAAATAAACTGTAATGCACAGCAGCAAGAGAGAATCAAACCAGGAGTATAGACCATGTGTGTGTGCATCTCACAGGTCCTTTAACTCCTCCAGAACAAAATTAAAAGTCTATAGGCCCTTGCCTAAACTCTTCCAGCCACCGAGACAGCTGTTCTTCACTGGAGCAATAGCAAGAAGACGCCCTTTTGGTCTATTTGCTGGCAGGGAAATGCATTTTCAGCAGCAGGAACTACAGTAAAACAAACCTCAGCTTTACAGCCAGGTAGGAATGTAGAGATTTGCGATACAGCCTTTCTTTTTTATCTGCAGGTTCCTGAAGCCGGGGCTAAATTCTAAAGCTTTGCTTTGTGTTAAAAGTATCCAAATAGCTCGTTATTAGCATTTCCCCTTATACAGGTGCTTAGTGGTGTCACTTCTCTTGGGGAGGCTGAGGAAACCCAAAGCAGGTGGACAATACCCGTTCATCCTTTCCTATTCTGACCCAGTTCTACATATTCCAGTGGTTTATATACCCCGTTTCTAAAATCCGCAGTATGCTCCATGTCCTCGTAGTGCCTATTAACCTCTATGACTTCAGCCTCTAATTACTGCAGCTAATGTTTGAGCCAGTGGTTTGATCTTCAGGTTGCTGCTGTAAGGGGATGCTAGAACATCTGAAAGTATCGCCCTGTAGACCTTCACGAGTTTGAGGAGATGCTCTGACATGCTGTAGATTTATTAATTCTTGGCTAATAGAGAAGATATTATATCTAGTCTGCTTAAGCTACACGTATCCGTGCGTCAAATGGAGTACTGTATTTTCGACAGCCTGTCCGGGTCAAGTAGTCTGACACCAGGGCTCAGCGGCTGCTCCTTTGTTTCTCCACCGCATTTCAGTTTCAGTGGGACGTGAAGCAGCACTCACCAGCAGTTATCTCTGATTTTGAGACCCCCCTGAAGAAACATTCTCCAGGTACATTCCCAGTTGAGGTGAATGATTGATCTGACCATCTCGGAGACGTGCTATGTCCACCAGCTACCTCCAAACTTTCCCAGTAGTCAGAATTTTACATGAACACAACTCAGCCTATGTTCTGCCTGCGATTTTTTTTGACCAGAACTAATATTTCAAATGCTTGCTGCTTGTAATGTGCCATCTGCACAGTCTTCAGGGTCACGCAGCATTTTATCTATTCCCTTAGCAGATAGCTCTAATTTACATACGGAATTTATGAAATGTCTATATAAGCAGACTCAAATTCATATTCATGCTCTTTGGAACACTTTGCCACTAACATTTCATCTAACAGAAATTCTGATTTCCCCCAGGTAACTGAATCCAAGCGTTTGAACACTGTTTAAGCTAATTATTGGAGCTGAACACTCACATGGGGCAAAGCCACCCATTCCAATAGCAGCCTGCCAATTTACTGGAGCTGAACATCTGCCTGCTGTGTTTTACTGGAATAAACGCTAGGGATATCCTTCCAGTGTTTATAAAATCCAGTTAGCGAGGGAGGGAAACTAAGGGTTAAACGTGGCTGCTGCAAATTAAGGGCTGCAAAACCTGACAATGTATTGCCACCACATTAAAACTGCCTGAGCGCAAACCTCCCCAGCTTTGAGTTTGAAGAACCCTTGAAGCAGAAGTGGAAAATCAGCTTACAAAGTCAGACAGATAAGGATAATTTTTGTTCTTAGGCTATAATAGAAGATGTAGCATCACTATTAATGTTGTAGAAAGATAAAGGAAGAAATGTATATTACGCATATACAAGGATTAGAGGAATAGTAGAAATGCTCAACTGCAAAAGGTATCGGGGAAGGTGTTTGGTTCATGAGCTTACCTGGACACGGATCAGATGCAAAATACTTTTCTTTGGCAAGAGGAGGAAAGACCTGGATGTTCTTCAGAGTTAAAGCATGCGTGTAGGTGTGAAGGCGGGTAGATGTATATAAAGGAACTGGTGTGCCTTATTTCAGTTTCAAGTATGATTCATCAACTTAATATTCTTCCCCTTTGCACGTATCTGCTGATGATTCACACCTTTAGAAGGCCATGCTAGATTCTGGCTGCACATTCAGCACCATAAAATCCATAATGTTCTTTAGGATTTCCTACCGTTGTATTACCACTGGAAATGCCATGCGGATTCCAAACACAAAAGTTCCTACTCTCTTTGGATTTACCAGAGTCGGCGCAAAACTCCTTGTTTCAATTAACAAAATGCATTGAATAAGATGGTTGAACACATAGCAATCTTTTTTTAAATAAAATCTCCCTGCAAATCCTTTTGAATGTATTTTTTTTCCTTTTTATTTCCAGTGTGAAGCAATAGGCGATATGCCACTGACACCTCTGATACAAGCAATAGCCTGCCCAAAAATGTGAAAATGCCTTGTGAGCCACAAAAAGCCAAGCACACGTAAATCTTAACATAGGGCTGAACATATTTCTATAGGGTGAACGATACTTACAAGACCTGCGGAGTTCAAACGCATAACCAGAAGTGCCTGAAGAAGGAAAAAAAAAAATTATGTTAGTATTCTAGAGAAAACCATAGAGAAATATGAAAAAAACATTGCTCTAAGCTGTGAAATCATCACTAGGGATGCGCTACGGCTTGAGCTTTGCTTCGACTGGGGAAAAGGGGCAGAGGGCTGCTTTGCCTTGGTTTTTAATCCACTTAGAGCATAGAGGGGGAAAAGCAGGCTTCAGGAACGGCATCCTCCTAAAAGCATTTAAATTAGGAGCAGGTAAAGACAACGTCAGCACTCGTAGCTATAAGAGGAAGACAGAGTTTGTGAAAATGATAGAAATAATGAGAGTCTCACGCAACGGTGGTACAAAAGCCTGTTGTTTGGTGCCCATTAGTGGGGTGCCCCAACTTGTGACAGCTATGAAGTTGGACACCAGTCATCCAGTCTTATTTTGTAATTCTATCAACCAGAGTACCTGGAGCGGAATGTTTAAACAAAACCCCCATGTCGGGCAGCAGGGGCCGGGCTCACCCTCGTGACTGAGGATGCCTTTACCGCAGGCTGTTACCAGCCATGGCTGTGTTCAGCAGGGAAGCACAGGCTCTCCAGAAGACAGGCAAATCCTCTGAAGCCAAGGGAGGTGCCTCAGGTAGGGCAGGTGAAGCACGTCCCTGCCCCGAGGCTCGCTCGGGCACCGATCCAGCCCCAGTGCACATATTCAGAACTAGCCACCATGCCCTGACACCAAAAACACCCCTGGCACAGAGGGAAGGAGGAGGCTGAAATGCCCTGGACACCACAAGGCACAACATTTCATATAAAACTCAAAAGCAAAAAGTAGGACTTTATTCCCATTACGATCACGACAGAGTGAAGGGTCCAAGTCAGACCTCAAGGGAACGTGCCTTGCCCTGTTTATTTGTGGCAGCGAGAATCCCAAAAGCCCATCAGTCGCAGCATCCTCGAGTACAGCTGCAGAGAGGTGCTTGGCAGGGCTGTCAAGGGCAACCCTGCCAAAAGAGTTTCTAGAAAATCTGAGCCTACGGGGAGTGCTCTGTGCCAGGGCACCAGGGAAAGCTTCGGCGATGCTCGGAAATGAGAAGTGGGGTCAATGCCCCGCACCGCACCTAGCGAGCAAGAGCAGCACACCCTGCTGGAGTCCAGATCTGTTTGGAAACAGCGAGCCACAAAAATGCCAGCAAAAGCTTTTTCCATCTCTCTGCAAACAGCACAGTGCCTGACGGCTGAACTAACCTCTCCGCCTTGTTACCTCCCCTGCAGATAGGCTGCTAAATCACTTGCTTTTGTGGAAATAACAAATAGCTCAGTAGGAAGAAAACCCTTAAAACCAAGAGCATTCTTAGTGATTTAAAACTGCTGTAAAGGACCCTTAGAAGCTACAAGCAAATCTGTTGTCTTAATTAAAATCTCACACACAGGCAGGTGGAAAACAATTGCTGGATTTACCGGGTTTTGAAACCAGTTTTACAAGGGAGCACAGAACTACTCCCTACGCTTGCGTTCCCCGGTTTTGCGACCTCTCTTCTAATCTCACGGCAAACAGATCAAAGGCGTTTGCTTTGCCTAACGCTCTGCCTGCTCTCCCTCCAATCCTAATCCCAACATTTCAGCAGCCAAAATTTAAACACCCACAATTTACGCTACCATACTGAACTCGCTCCACGTCCTTCGCTGAAGATTTTGCTAATGGTTAAGATCACACTGACATTGTTTCCTTCCTTGTTTGGAGTTACGGGAGATTCTTTGCCCCTATTGCACAATGTTGCTATGCCACAAGCTCAAAAGTTTTGTGTATCATCAGATATTTCCTGGGTTTTCTGGCACCAAACTATGGGAAATGTTCAGATCTTTCAATAATAAAGCATTCAGCATTAAGTAGAAGATTGACGGGGAACTGAAAGAGTTCAGTACAACGTCATATGCGTAATAACTGGCTTTGGGGAGGTGGAAAAACAACCTTATTGTTAAGGGATTTTAATGTTGGCACATACTTAGCATGCAAATACGAATTTTCGCACATTGTTAATTTGTCTGCCTCACCAATTGCTCCACATTATTAAATCTTTCCCGTTAAACAGAGCCTGGCAGGTTTCTGAAAGCGCTTCCTTCCAAGGAAGATGTTATTAGATGGATATTCTTGAACAGATTCCAGCAGCATCCCAGCTACATCGGCATTTCCAGAATATTTATGAACACGTAAGGACTTGGTGTTGGACGCAGCTCAAGATGCAATTAACATCCTCGGAACAGGAATTAAAATTGTATAAGGTACAAGCGTATTGATTGAGTGAAACAACGACACATACTTCCACATCTGAAAAATCCTTTTTTCCTTCAGAGACTCCTCTCCATGGAAGAACCTGAGTGACCAGGAATCAGGGTAACTTTACGTAAGAGCATCATCATATTTCAGAGTAATCCTAGAATGTTTTGGGTGGGAAGGGACCCCTAGAG
>BOSO01009773.1:0-35389 GCA_018403395.1 Gorsachius goisagi
TCCTTCGTAAGGAGCCACAAATCTTCCTGTGTTAATTAATTCTCATTCCTTTGAGTCTAGCAACCTTGACAAACCATTATTATCTTTCGTTTCATCCCCTCCCAATTCTTCCCATCCTTGAATAGGGTTCTAAATTTACTAAGTAACTATGCTACTGACTTCAGAAAAACATCCAAACTAGACACTACTGATTTTAGCAAAATATCCAAACTAGACACTACTGATTTTAGCAAAGCATCAGCANNCTTGCATCTGGGGGTCTTTTGACCCCCAGGGTATCACTAGGATCATTAGCATAGTAAAATTCACACCCCTGGGAGGGGACCTTACATGCTAATGTCAGATCCCTTTTGTATAATGAGCTAATCACTAGTCAGAACATGCTCGGAAGCACATCAGTTACCTAATCGAAAGTTGACCAATGAAGGAATATTATGTGGCTTCTTCTTTGGTGTAACCTGTATAAAAGCTTACAGCTTCTCTACGGAGATGAGCTAGCTTTGTGCACTATCACCTGGCGCCCCCTTCTCTCCAGAACTGGATTAAGGGTTAGAAGGTGGATCTCAGCTCCGTGTGCTCATTGGCTCCTGTGCACAGTGCATGGACCTAAGCCCCAGTTGAGGGACAACAATAGGGCAGGGTCTTAATTTCACCAGTTCATAAAAAAATACTCCCATCCTAACAGAAAGCAGCAAGGGACCCCAAAAAAGAAATGTGACATCTGTGTCTGTTCCCTCATTACAGGGTTCATCAAAATGTTCTTATTACAACAGAGAAGAGCTAACGTTAGAATGTTTTGTAAATCACCTAGATCAGTTGTCCTTCTGAGCTGCTCTCAGGGATGTAGGTGTTGTTTTGTAAGTGGTGGGGTTTTTTTTATAAACAGAGACATTTTTTGTTAAGGAGAGAGGAGTGGAAGATTCCCTTCAGTCCCGCCAGGAGATAGCCTGTCTGCACAAATGTTTAATGCTTGGATATTAGAAACGGGTGCTATTCAAACTCTAAAATAGCTCCAACTTTTCTTTCTTGAACAGCAGTGAACATCACGATCAATATGGTCCACTATCATTCTTTGTCCCAGTCTTGAGCAATGTCTTCCAGCTTGAGTCTGACTAGGACATCATTCTCGTGGTCTGGTTGCCTCATCTGTCAAGGATATGGTGTTTTGTTAGTCATTCATTTGCTGAATCACAATTGACTTTGTGTTTCTTCCTCTTCCCTCTCCACTCCCAGTTTCAGAATCTGAACAAAGCTAGTAATTTCTGCTCCCAAGCTTCCAAGAGAATAAAATGAATAGAGTTCTGGAACTGGGAAAAATTTACTAAAAATCTATTTCCATTCTGTTCTCCCATTTGTGCCAGAGGATCTGTGTGGTCTTGGAGTTTCAGACCCCAAGGCGTGCATTCAGAAAGACTGCGTGTCCTTTGTATATTGCTCTGCAACACAGAATGGTAATGGTAAATGCATTGTTTCCCTTCTGTCAATCAGTTCAAGCAATATGTGTTTGTAAATCCCACCCATGTCTTTGTACAAGGGGAGACTCCTACTATTCTCTACTTTTGTTCATAGAAGAAAATTGAGAAATAATCCTATCTGAAGTACCTAAATGATAGAAAATCGGGGCTTTTTTGTGTGCTTGAATCGTATTTTGTGCTTTTTATATATTTATTGTGCTAACAGTAACAGTTCTCTTCATTAAGTAATATAAGTTACCAAGAAATAGAAACTGTCTTAGAGGTTACCTTGTTCCCTGACTAACTGAAGTAAATATTCCCACAGACACTAAACAACTCTAAACTAAAACATTTGTGTCGGAAGTACCCATATACAACAAATTATGATCCAGTGAAAATAGGTATGAGTGAGGCCTTTAAATACTGATGGTTCTGTATTTACAAAACAAAAGTAATAACAATCTGAACAAAGAAATCTCCTCGAAGATTATTGTTGGAAACTGGATGTTGCTAACTAATGGAACTAGTTAGAATTACAAAAGCTGTGAAATCTGAAGTGTTGGTGCTAACAGACCTTGTACTTGTGGAGTTCTTTCATGTCTTAACTGTTGCCAGCCTGGCTGAGTGTGGTAGATCAACTTTAATCTCTGGAATGGCCCACAGTTTGTATCCCTTCGATCTGTAATACAAAGAGAGAATAATTGCTTTCTATGTATCTTCAAAATAGGTTTTAAAAAATACAATTAACATGGAGGCCAGCTACCGAACAAGGACATTTTATCCCTCTTTAGAGGGAGGATTAAGGATAAATACACAGAAGCGCTGCCGATGCTTCCCATGATTTTTGGACTTGTTATTGTTTTCCTCTTTGTTTTCAGGTATCAGTAACCTAAGACCTGCAATTAGGAGAGCAAAGGGAAGGAGAGAGTAAGTTAATGAAAGCAGAATTAACATAACCAGTGTCACTGAAGGGAGCCACCTGAAAATTCATAACTGCCAGAAATCTTCCTGCTGCCGGAGGGAAAGAGGCATTTCGACAATCAGTTTCTGGCTGATGTTCTTGGTTTTGGGTAAGTGAATGTTTTATTGAGTCATGGTTGTGAGGCTGGAGTACCCAACTCGGTGAAAGCAATGTGCCACGTGCAGGTGGGAGAAATCAACAGATGCGGCAAAAGATAAACGCTCCTGTTCAATTACCAAAGGCATGATGGTTTTAAAATATCAAGGCTTATCCCCACTTTGGCGATTCTTAACAGTGGTGTTACTGATAATTAACTTATTTTGGTAGCAAAATGATGATGTGATCAAGAGAAGGGGTTTTCTGTCATGCAGGCTGTCCTAACAGTGAGGAGGGGGGATGTCTAGAACTTTTACTGGAAGACTAACATCACACTTAAAGGTGTGATATCATGTCTTTATATTGTTAGTATGTGATTTATATAGGTTTTATGTTAAGTTGCCAAATTAGAGAGTTTTGTCATGTGGAGAACTACACAGTGCAGAATGGCACAGCATGTTCTCAGAAGACTCACAAGAGCAACAATTTGGTTTGACAGCAGTTGTGTTTCTCTACCAGAAAACCCTCTGCATTTCTTAAATGCATCCGACATACTGCATGGCATTTATTTTTCTGCCAAATTAATTATGCAGCTTCCCTTTTCACCCTGCCATCACTGACATTATTTTATCCAATGATGAGCCTCAAGCTGGGCTGGCTGGGCCCAGGCAAGCCATGCCAGGCTGTCCCTGCGCGTTCTTCCCCACACCATGGCAATTCCTGCTCCATACCACAGTTCCAGCTCTTCTGTTTTCTAGGGGGTGTGTTCCGGGGTGTGTGGCATGCCCATTAAATTTCCATGGCAGATCTGCTTATGTAGAGATGGCAGAACAGTCCTCTTTATAGTTTAGGGAAGGAAAATTTAATTTTACATCAGAGTGCCACCAAAGCCACAGCTGCGCTTCATTTGGTATCTAGGTGCATGCCCTCAAGAAGTACAAAAGCAGCCTTCCAAAGCTGAGGAAACAATGCTGTGCGCCAATTACCTGCATCTTGCTTAAGTTTTTGGTAATATGTTCTTCTTGGATCTAGAAGTAGACTGTAGGTGAAATTTTCTGGTTTCTGTACTTGCATGGAGACCTGCCTGTGATTCTATATGTGTAATGGTAATCACAGCTAATGCCATTTTTCTAATGAGCTTACAAAATTCTAGCAAGATTTTATTATTATTTTGCTCTTATGAGGTTTTTTTTCTGCATGACTTCCTGTGCAATACTGTTTGGCTTTTTGCTAGTCTGTCAAAGAGACATTCTCAAGGGAATGTGGCACATTTTTTCTGAGGCCAGCTGTATTCTAAAAAGGAAAAAGAAAAAGCTCTATTTGCTTTTAAATTAATTTAAAGATGGGTTTGGGAGGAATTTGGGTCTTTATTTCTTTTGTAACTATAACAAACTTTTTCTGAGTGCATGTCCCCATGATTTTCTTCAACAGCATTTACTGTGGTACAATTCAAAATAATATAATTTAGTTAGACCTGCATGTAGCAATGTTTTGTTGACAATTATATTGTCTCAGGAATGCCTCTAATGCATTGTTCAAAGTAGTCTAAGGTTCAATCTCTTTCTGTCTGTTAGCTGTCTCTTGCTGTTTTTTATTATTGGACACTCTGCCTCTTAATGGAGATAGGTATTCAAGAAAAAAGTTCAGGGATATTCTCACCAAACCCCTTTTCCTGCGTACTGGATTATAATAATCTGAACAGAAAGACTGGTTTTACAGTTTATTATAATGTTTTAATTACAAGTGACTCTTTAAAATATTTTATATATTTAGAAGAAATCACGCTTTCAAAATTATCTGTAACCTTGCAGAGACACTTCAGTAGACAAGCGGATAGGTTGTTTTGTTTGAACATCCAGCAGAGGCATTAGAATACTTAATTATCGTCAGTTTTTAGTCAGCTGGGTTTATCCTCTGAGAGACAGGGGTATTCTGCTGCATAGCACAGTGGAGAGTTCCCTTCCTACGCACAAGAACGTTTTTACCTCACGTGTTACCTCATATTGCCAAGACTGTAGATATCAACAACACACTGCGTCCTTCCCACTGTGTTCCTGTGACACGTGATAATTTTGGGGAGGCCTTCTCAAATAACAAGTAGGCCCCTTCAAACTGTACCAACTGTGTGGTCATCCAGGACATATCTTCTGGTCTATGTTTGCCAGATGTGACCTTTGATTTGGGAAAAGCCCATTTGCTTATGGAGTAGTTACAAATTACAAACATGCTATCCCCACAGGGCTCTGCATATGAGCATATCACTACGATGATATATTTTTTAAACCTATGAAAGCAACATCCTGAAGGAAATCAGGTGTCTATTTTTAGTCTCAAGATTAGCTGGAGATGGAATTGATTTGAGCAATTCTACTTTATCTTTACACACTGCCTTCCAGCAATTAATTAGTTAATTAATTTTATCAGTCAGCAGTCTTGAATTGCATCGCTGAGTTTTTATGAAACACTTTTTGCTCTGACAGCAATATTTGGGAAAATACTAACAGTTTGAAGATGCTTGGTGGTACATAGTCTGAATGAAAAATAAATAAATAAAATACCCCAACTTTGTTCAACATGCATATCTAAGACACTCTTAAGGAACCAAAGCCCTGTCTACCTTCACTCTTTAGGATCATTTTATTCTTTTAAGATGAAATGTTCTCAAATACCTGTGCTAATAACAGCTTTCTAGCAAGGCTGAACTTTCGTATTAATTACAGTAATAAGTGGTATTGAGAAACATGACCTTAAGTAATTTGAAAAATTGTGAAACAACTTTAGCTTTGTTTTAAAATTAATTTTTAAAGTAATGCTCTTTCTAGACATTTACATATGTAGAAGAAATAATAATAAAATAATGTGATAGGGAGAAACTCTGTGTAGGAGAAACACTGCTTCATGGATATAGAATTAATGGAGAATTAAATTAAATCTGTGATTGTTATGCAAATATGTTTGAGATTTGGAGTAGGTTTCAGCAACACTGTGTTTCCTCATAAACTATTAGCCCCCTTTTTTAGGAATGAATAGTGTTAGGATTTTATTCTTCATTTTGTTTACTTTTTTATCTCTTCCCCAAATATACTCCTATTTATTATTGCTTCATCCATCAGACAGTGAATGGGAAATTGCCAGAAGAAATAGTGCAGTATTAGGCTTTTAGATCCTGTTCTTGTGCATGTCAAAGTGTGTTAACAAGAGCTTTTGGTTTGCAGAATTTATACATAGGGATAAGAAAATAGTGTAAAACTGGGAAAATTCTATTGAGCAGAATCTTTTGATGAGTTTTCAGTTTCTGCAATTTTTATTTTTTTTTTAAAGCAGAAATGAGGAGTTCCTTGATATACTGCCTAGGGAGTTTGGCCGACAGCTGCAGTAACAGCAGGGATGTGAGCAGGGACAGTCCACCAGAGTCTGCAGGCAGCCACAGAGCAGAAAACATTCTTTCCATTATTTCTGCTGTCTCCCTTCTCAGCTTTTTACTCCAGCTAGTTAATAGGAGATAGCTCTGAAACACACAAGGGAAATAAAAAAGAGTACGATGATAGAAATAACAGGCAATTCTTGATAATAATGGGGCACTGAAGATACAACAGTGTGTTTGATTCATTTTGCTGTCTTGTAGTAAACACAGAAAGAAAATACCGCTCTGGGGTTGGTTTTTTTTCTGTCTTAATTTAAAACCTGAATGAAAGCTAATGGGCAGCAAGAAAATTCTGTTATCTGCAATATTATCCCCATATTTTAACATCCTAGGTGATATAATCAGGAACCTGATTACATCATTCTTTGCTTGTGGTACCACTTTGCCCTTTATAAACATTTTCATTTTGTAAAGAAACTGTTCCCTGTTTTTTCAGTGATAAAAGTGTTCCGTCATTCTTTTTTTTTTAATTATTTAAAGACTGTAAAATGCTCCTAAGCATGCTCCCCCCCTCACCACACCCCAAATCTCTTATTAACAACTATTGATTTTTCATATACACAAGGAATTCAGGCAGAAACCTAATTTACATGCCCCATGCCAGCTCATCGGGTGGTGTAAATGACCACATCTCATCAACTTGCGTGTGGTTTGAGTGGCAATGAGTGGGAGTGTTTGTGTCAGCAAGATCCTGGTTATGGGGTCAGCCACTCAGGCAGAAGAAGGTTGAAAGGGGCAAGATGACCAATACGTTAATAGTCACAAGTAATTTACTGTCTGGTTTTATTTGCTTATTGTCTACTAATACCACCATTTATTTTTAAGCATTGCCTTATAACACAGATTTTTCCTGCCTTCAGTTTAGCACCTTGTTAAGTTTGCCTTTTGTCCTCATTACTGGCAAGCTAAGGAAACATCTATCTTCTTCTGGCGTGTCAAGTGATGAAGTAATACGCATTCAGAGCAGAATTCAGTACATCTGATCTACTTTATATTTTAAGATTTCCAATAGAATATCACCTGACAAATGAAGTTCTGCTACCTCTATTTTCATCTCTCCTTGCATCTGAAATCAAGGTCTACATCCATTGGCTCTCCACTGAACCCCTCCACTGGTTTTCTAATTTGTTTTAGGATATATTGTACTGCTTACATGATTATTTGTTGACTTGTGACTCTTCTAAAATATATAAGGGACTGATTTTACAAGATGCTGAGTGCCCCTGTGCACTGTCTCCAAATGGTACTGTGGCACAATGACAGACTTGGATCAGTTATTTAACCTACAGCTGGGTTTTTTCTGGGCTTCTCTCCAAAATGACCTGTTCTTGTGGAGGTAACCAGATCAGAGTCACTCTGTGGATGCATGCCTACATTAATACGGTGTTGGTATGCTTATAATTTGTGGTTAGGCACAGTATGAGAGTGTGTTATCATTATCGAAGAACCAATGATCTTTTCAACCAGTATTTTCAGAGTTGATTACTGTTATCTATAACTATTCAGAGTAATTAAAAAATGTCTGAATGAGCATAGTTTGGGCACTCAAACTGCATTAGCAATACCCTGCAGTGACTCCATACACTAGCCATATGGCTCTAATTAAGGCATCCTAGTATTTGTGTTTGCACACAGGAGAGAAAGAAACAGATATGTCTTGGATGATAATTTCATCCTCCTCTTCGCTGTGCCACTTTATGCCATAATTAAGGATATATACACATCCTAACTGTGCATTTTCACTTTTAATATCTATGGATTTCTTTTCAGTACGAGCTCAAATCCAGCATCTAATGTTTGAATTGGGGATAATTGCAACAGTTAGGTAAGGCACTTTATGGCGCACCAACAGTGCAGTTCCAAACCAGACCCCAGACGTCAGCCAGCTTCTGCCAGGAAACTCCCTTGATCTGGCTTTGTTTAGTGTCAGATAAGAATATTTTAATGAAAACTAAGCAAGCATTAGCACATAATATTATCAAATAGTGGCTGTTTTTTCCTTTGACTTTTCTGGTCAGATTCATCACTGTATTCTGGCGGCTGAATTTATTTTGGAGAAGTATAAAACCTCTTGATCATATTTAAAATGGCTTTACTAGTGTTTGAAATATCCAGAGCTGCAAAAAGAACTTGAGGTTTTATCTCCATTTCTCTATCTTCTGTCTTTACATTCCCTTGTCTTTTTTCCATCTTTCCATGTTTCCCTACTCCTTCACCCTCCGTGTTTGCCTCACACTAATACAAATGATGTTCTGCATGTCTCCCCCGCAGCTCACATTCCTTTCATCCCCAGCTATGCTATTTTCACTGCCAGTCTCGTTTTCCCAGCCCTACTTTCTATTTCCTACCTTCACTGCTGAGATGTAAAGGAACGACGAACTTCTGAAAATAAATATTTTGGACCAGTGTATATGTTTTTGTCCTTCTATTGTAAGATTGCAATGTAGTCTGCAGGGGTCAGCGCTTTACAGAATTCTCTTTGTTCAAAATAGCTGCTGGTTTCCATTGTATGACAACTGCCTGCACTGAACTTACCTGAGCTGTTCGTGCTCTTTATTGACTAAACATTGTGGCGATTAACACACGGTTCTCATTAATAACTTTATTGGTTACAATGTAAGCATTTAAAGAAATACATGGTTAAGACCAATGCTAGCTGCTTTTAAAAGGTCTCACCTATGTTGTTAAGTCCCTTCAGATAAAGACAAGCCTAACATCTTTAAAGAACTTCAGTTTTGGTCAGTTTTAATCCTTGTATTTTATAGAAGATACTGTTTCAACAGGCCGTTGTGTGGTAACCAGAGGTAGATTTTGAGAATGTTTTTCAGACCAAAGCTTTTGAGGAAAATCTCCTATTTAGCATGCTTTCAGTAAAGTACATACAGTCTTTCTACTTGGTAAGAGAGGGAGGACAGGCAGTTCATCTAATAAATCAACACAGCTTTGATTTAAAAACTTTAAAGCTCAGTCTGTTTAAAGCATGTATTTTTAAGAAATGCAAATAGCTTGTTCAGCTCACTGGACCCTTTTTAGAACCAGAGTTCTTAGAACCAGTGTCCTTAGCTCACTGGACCCTCAGTTTTACTGATGTTGAAATATCTCTGATTAGCTGTTTTCTTGTCTGGCTGGTAACTCCAGCCATTGGCTGCTGCCTATTACATTTATGAATAAAGTGAAACATTTTCAAGTCTACTACTCAGTTAATACAGGGAAAGAAACTTCTATGAAATAGGTGCACATAAATGTGAAAGACTATACAGCTTTTAAAAGGAGGTAGTGTTTAAAAACGTAGTTTCACAATAACTTGCTCATGATCCTGAGATTTTATGTCTTGTATTTTCACATGAATGGTATGTTTACTGTTATACTAATGAAAGATCCTCCTTTGTATGGAGTTCTGTGTTAAAGTTTCTTCCCTAGAGCTTCATAAACTTACATTAATATTCAACACTCCCATTTACTAGAGGTTTGCTGTACACAGTTCTGATGTGAAGATACTTCTTAAGAAAATACGCTAATTGTTAATGCAGACTTGAAAATAATATTTGAAGGCAGGAACTAAAGAAATTTTAACCACCTGAAACTGCTGGGGAAACTTACAAAAGAAAAACCAATTGGTAATTTGCAGTAAATATTCAAATTGAATTTTTGCTAAAATATAAAACCGTACGCTAAAACTATAATAGGCCCCTATTTAAGTTAATCACTAAGCCTTATTTTCCACAACACTGACTTTTTCTTAAATGCTTTTGACTAGGATGAGTTCTGAGACAATGTGGAGCTCTGTACGGGGAGGAAAGGCTGGGGTCCAAGTCCCAGGACCGGGATGTACGCCTGCACACCTTGCAGCCAGGTCGCACAGCGGCTCGGATGTTGTCAGAGTTTTGCTCTCAGTCACACTCAGCTGCAGGCGGTGGAAATTATGCAGGACCAGTGAAATTTGCAGGGTGTTTGCCATCTTCTCCTGCAGTTTAACAAGAGCTGAGTCCAGACCTGAACTCCAGCCCTCATTCTGCCTCGTGCTTGAAGCTATGCTAAATCAATCTTTTTGTTTTCTTAAGCCATCTTTTCTTGGCGGTGGTATTTGAAGAAAGCAAGCTGTGTTGTACAGAAACCCACACAAGCTGTGTTCTCACTTGAGCCGTGGTCTTGTACGTTCAACCAGAAGAGTTTGCCTTTCCCATAGCATTTTTGCTCGCTCTTGTTCAAATCATGGAGTTCTTTCTTCTGCACCAGTGGCAGAGGATCCTCTCAGTCAAAGTACCAGTGTAGTATCCTTACAACTGAAACTGAGACAAATCTTCTGTTTAACCAGGTAAATGTATGACTATGGTTTCTGCATTTTTCATTGCAGAATGAATGTCCTGAAATGTTAAAATGCCATTATGGAACCAGCTTTCAAAGCATTGTTATTGCTGCTTCTGGTGGTGAATTATTACTACTAAGAAAATCAATACTGGCATATGATTTTCCAGCATGCAGGTGTCTGGCTGATCCACTGCTTAAATAAAGACATAGGTCTAACCTAAAGTCAGCAATAGCAAGAAATGTCAGCTGATGTATTTCAGGACCACAAAAGAAAATTAGATTCCTTTGAAACTTGGGGGCAACATGCCACATATATAACTACTTATGAAGATTCAGGGGGTTTTCTTCCTTTTCTCCTATTGCCCAAAATGCTTCTGTGGGTAAATGAATGCCTTTCTCATGTTTATAACCTGTATAACCTCTTGCCTTGAAGAACTACCTCTTGTTTGGTCACAAAAAATATCCCAGGCCCTAACCAGTAACTGAGGATCACTGAGCAAGAGAAGCGATAACGCAGTGTGGAGGTGGAGATGTTTGGTCCTAGGTCATGAGACTGTTTCAGTTGTTATGTTAGAGGGGACATCAGATAACATATTTGGAAGAAGGACTCAGAGCTCCTTGTTTCATCCTTTGTTTCTTGCTCTCCTGGTGCCATCTCCACAGCAGAAGGGCTGGGCTGCGACCAGTGGCTTGCCTCCTTCCCCTGGAGCCCTGCCCCATCTTCTAAAGGCTGAAATGTGAGAGCAGGTTGTGGGTTTATCCAAACTCCTTTGGTTTTAGTCCACTTCAAGAGAGTGCATTTACATAAGTGAGTCTCTGTTTTGAGCAGAAAAGGTGCTTGATGGCTGTGTCCATCTGTCAAGTGGCGGGGGCCAGAGGCAGCAGGGGATGCTGGAGAGGGAAGGGGACTGGAGAAGAAAGAATCTGGACTGAAACTGAACCCACCACCCAAGCCTGCCTCAAGCCTATCGCTGAGACAAGCAGCAGGGAGGCCACTACCGGAATTTTGTTAAGACAGGGGCTGGTTTCCAGGATTCTGGGGTTGGTGAAGCCGCCTGGGTGTATTTCATAGCAGTGGGACTGCATGTGCAGGGATATTAAGCTGTTATCAGAGACCTTTTCTGTCAGCTAGCTCTTCCTGCTGCAGAAGTATTGCTATGGAGATAAGCAAGGGAGTACCCTACAGCAACAGCAGTAGAAACTCCTCTTTCTATGAGGCTTTCTGTAGCCCCAAAAGATTAAAAAGGACTTTATGAATGGGAAGACTCTATTCAGTTAGTGTCTCCCTCTTATCATGATCAGACTCACACAGAATGAAAATTATCAAAGGTTTTAAAGGTGGTTATAATTTCAAGGTGACAATGCATCCTGCTCCAGACTGTAAATAATGCTAGCAACAGGGGGTTTGTTACTACACCAGTTAGTAATGCTTTACTCTTAACATGCTGGGTGGAAAGAGGAGAGTGTTGCGATGCAGTCCTTTACCTGATTTTTTTTCCTTGGATTATTCCACATGGAAAAGAATTCTTTTTGTGTAATTACGATGATAAGAATGTTAATGAGAGGTTGATTAAGCTATGGCACATGATAGCTCCTAATTAGATATGTCACCTCAGTCAGAAACTGAAAACCCAAGGATTTTTACTACAGCCAGAAATGCTTATCGTTCAACCAACAGTAATCAGCAAAACCTACCGAACTGAAGAAAAAAAAGATTACTTTGCACTTTAAAGGATTCAGAATGTGGCAGGCAATATAAAAAAGGTAAGTACACTGTAGCAGAAATCTGAATACTTACTAAGGAAACAACGCAATTGGGCACATCCTGCAAATATGTGTTGATGGTGCAGACTACGTGTACTATAAAGTGGCCTGCAGACTATAAAACCCATTTAATTTCTAAATCAATTTATTATAATTTTGTTGACTGTGAGCTAAATTTGATACCCATAAGGCTCCTGGTGATAGACCTCCTTGCTATCCAATGTCTTTTGAACAAGCTGTTAAAATATGTATTTCAATATATTTGCAAAGTGCAGATACAAAGTTTGCAATCATGACTCTCTCAGTCACCTGGGGAATTAGAACAAGTTAGAAACCACCCCCCCAAATGGTCAAAAGAATAATTCTGAATAATGAATTAATTTTTGACTATGTTACGAAATAACAATCTGCAAATAGAATGAGATGTGAAATTTGTCATAGAAAATGCATTACTTCTGACTGGCCTTGGGGAGTAGACTTTGGCAGTATCAGCCATATGATAGTCTGCTGGAGCATTTCCAACAGGAGAAACCAGTGTTAGCTGAAAAGAAAAGCCTGGAAGTTCCTGGTGGGGCCCTGATTGTATTTAATTGCCCTGATGAGCCTCACCTGGCCCCCACCTGCCCCTGCCCAGGGCCCAGGAGACCCATTTAAGCCTGGGCAGGGCCCTCCATCCTGTTCTGGGTGTTGTGGAGGACATAGTCCTGGTCTGCGTGGTAGTTTGGTTAGTCCCAGTGCCTTGTGTTTCTTGGGATATAAGGTAAGGTATAAAAGAGGAGTTTGTTTTTTCTATATATACTTTCTTTTCTTCTTTCCTACTGGCAGGATTGCCCTGGTATAGCAATAGAAAGATATTTTTGTTGGGAGAGAAAAGCTGGTATGAAAATAAGGCAAAATCTTGGCTCTGTTTAAGCGAGTTGTATAAATCCTGATGAAGGTAGCTGGGCTGCTGCCTCTGGCCCTGTGACCACTGGTCTGCAGCAGGGGTTTCTGTTTGCTGTGCTCCAGGGTGCAGCACAGCTCTGTAGGGACCTTCTGGTTCCTTGCGCCCACTGTGTGGGGTTGGATGGGGAAACCATTTCTCCTGGTGTGTTTGGCCCTATGCACCATCCCTCTCGTGCCTCAACAGACCTGTAGCTGTTTGCCGAGTTAACTTGTCGCTCTTAACAGCTCTAAGAGCATAACTCTGCTCCTGGCAGCGTGCGTTGAGGGCTCTGCCCTCGGAGGCTGGGGGCAAGAACTTGAATTGTTTGCTGCTGCGTCACTTGGCATCATCTGTACCGTGCTGCTCTTGATACTGCGGGAGGGAGAGTTTGGGTGTTGTCTTGTGCAGCAACAATTTTGTAGGCTCCTTCAGTCCCACTGTCTCTTGACTCCAATGACCTATTTAAACTGACTGAGAACTTGTGAAAGTAATTGCACCTAAACAGGGTGATGTGGAGGTCTGCAGTGGAAAGCCTTTCTTTTGTCTGACTCTTATCTGCTCTTTTGTCCATTAGCTGGGGGGGGGCGCTCCCCCCCCCCCCCCCCCCCCCCCAAGACTGGTTAAAGAATATTGAACTGCCTTTTATTCTGTGACTGAGGTCTTGCATGTGTTTGAGCTGGTTATTTCTATGGCAATTTATCCATAGAATTACACTATGGGCATGCCTGGGTTTCTGAAATATCATTGTCTAAACCAGCCATTTATTTAGCATGGGGCATGTTGTCCTTGTATATTTAAGAACTATGCTACTGTAAATAATAAGAAGTAAATGTGGTTGTTTTTATTTTTTTATGCAAAGCAATGAATAAACATTAAAGGATAAGTAGCAGCAGGATGGGAAAAAGGGAAGGACTGAATATAAAGGAGAGTTTCTTTAATTAAAATCTGTGAGAGCCTCTGATTTCTTTGACATTTTAAATTGCATCGAGCTGCGATGTAATTTAATTTTGAAGGCATTTAAGTAGTCTATTCCTGAGCATTGACTGATTATCTTTTGCCCCATATACAAAATTTGAATAACCATTTATCTTATTGTTGGAAAAGTGAGTATTGCAGCATAGCTTCTGCTTCTCAAAAATATTTTCAATCAGTAATCAAGCCAGCATCAGTTACTGTGAATTAATGGAATAACGCTCTAATGGTTGTAGTAGTTAATAGAAGTGCAGTTAAACCTTGCACCAAAAAGAAGTCTTATATGAGCTGTTACAGCACATCAGGAAGGTGTTCAACAGTCCCAAATTTACTCTAGATTTTCTTGCTCATTTAATTTTGATTTTTTTTTTGTGCTGCTTTGCACCTAGGTAAGTATGTGCAGTACTCTGGAAATCCAGTTGTGTTGGCACAGTTTTGAGCCCCCATGAACTGATTTCAGGGAAACTTTTCATGCTTGATTCTTTTCAGTATCACCTCAGATGTCTCGTTCTAAGATAAAACTCACTAATTGTCCTTCTGTAAGAGTTGTAATAGTTTGGCCTGAGTTAGCAAAAGATGTTTGTCAAACTGCTCAACTGCGTGCCGCGCCTCTGGGCACAGATGGCTGTTGCCTTTTACTGTGTGTTTTGTAGGTTATCTACCATATTTATATTATTCAAATAAAGCTATTGTACAGCTGGAGCAGTTGCTCAATAAATATGGTTAACTCATGTTTTTTCATGGAATACCAAATTAATTGGATCTGCAATCTAACCTCTCAAATATTTTAAATTCTTACTGTGCAGCATCTTAGGGATTTTCCTCTTTGTTTGGAACTAATTTGGTCCTTGAATTAATTGCAAGTGTGACTTTTGACATGTTCAGAATACTTTTGTATATTCCAGAAATGAAATTGCCGGAAAAAGCACTTAGGGTTTTGAACATATTTGTCTTAGTGGATGATATCCAATCTATAAAAATGTAAGAGGAAATTGTTTTAAGCCTTAAAAAAGCCATGCAATATCTAGCTGTGGAAATAATTTCAGAAGCTTTCAACATTGATCATTTTGGTATACACAACACTTTGAGCTGATGCAAAGTATGTTTAGTTTCATGAGGTTTCTGTGCTTGCAAAGTATGAGAAATTTTTTGTCCTGCTTGGAACAAAAATACATCCGATGCATACATTTTCTCCTAAGCTGTGAGTTTTTTTACAAGATTCAGTAACAAAAAATATTCCTGAAGGTACTTATGGAATCAGTATTGTAGCAGTTTTGCTACACCTTAATTTTCGTGTCATTTTTCTTTTTGATATGAATAGTAGCTATATATTGTGGTTTTGAAAGGAATATCTGTAGTATTACTCTATCAGGCATCTAATGTATTCTGACCTTTGGTTCGTGAGATGAATGTTGAAGTGCAATGCTCACATGGAAAAGGATCCTGGAAAGATCCTTTAATCTATTCCTAACCTTCAAATTAATTCCTTGGTTGAAATAGGTTAAAAAGCAAACAAATGGCAATAGATTGCTTGGGAGTTGTGGTTCCTGCAGCTGTACCTCATGTTGCTCTGAAGCAGGGAAGCTAAGAGCCTTCTGTGTAAGAGAGGGCCCCTGGGAATACCTGCTGGCAGTTTCTGTCAAAAGGTGTGTGGGTTGAGTGTGAGGAGATGGTCTTTTCCAGCAGATGCAGTTTATGTTGATATAGAGCTTGTATTCCAAAGAAACTCGGAAAGAATTACAGTGCTGTGTTAATATGAATTAAGGTAAGATAAGCATCATAGGCAAATAAATCCACAGGTGCTTTGGCCTTGGAAGGAAGTCTGTTTGGATCAGTTTTTGACATAGGTGTGTGCTGAAGAGAGAAAAGGGATGAGTGAGAAGTCTATGCAAGGCAGAGATGATGCTCTGGGCAGTGGCCACAGGTGTCCCATAGGTCAGGAGTGGGGCGTGCGTGGCCCTTTGCGAGGTGCAGCAGGGCTGGGCCCCCTGTGCCAGGGAGGGCTGTGGATATGGGCAGGCTAGCGACCGCTGTCACTTGGGTACGTCAGCAAGCCCTGTCCTCACCTTTTGGGAGTCTTAGTTTGTAGTCGAGTTTCCAGAATTGCAGTGTCTTTGTGCCGTGTTTTCACTCTCTTCTGGCCCTTCTCACAGGTTTAGTTTTAAAAGTGGTAATAGGCCTTGTTCAGGTGATACCCTGCTGTACTGCCATCAGTCACTGTCTTAACTACCTTGTAGTCACTGATCTGTCCATCCGGACTCTGTCGGCTCCGTGACTCCCCCATACTTGATGTTTTCAGGATAGTATCTCCCATCTGGAGGAAAGAATCAATCATTTACCCTGTATTTATGATCCTGCCACTGTTTCCCCTCAGCTGTCCCTTTACAGCTCTTCACTGTCACCGGCAGAAAGTACGAGTAGTCAAGGTTGTAGCTGTTGTTTCTCTTACACTTCCCTGCCCTGAAGCGTTGCCCGTCTGCCTTTTCAAGTGGTGTGCAAAGGCGTCCTTCAGCTTCTTTCTGCTGGTACCTTTGTGATTCCCAATGTTCAGGGCCTCTGGTTTCCTCTTTAACAGACTCCCCAGGTACCTACTCGCTGCTTTCTGGTACTGGTGTTTTATAGCTGTGTACTGGTGCTTCCCGGGGCAGAATCGCAGCACCGGCAGCTCTGCTGCTTCTCGGGCTTTTGAGCCACCCGGGCAGACTCTGCGTGGGGTCCTCTCAAGCTGTCTCGCTGCGCTCCGTGGTGCTCGACCTTGCTCCCTGCCTGCTCCTTTACTCTCTTCTTGAACTTCTTCCTTTCCCCTCCACCACTTTGGTTCCTAATAACTAGAAGTTGTTATTAAAGCTGTAGTGTGGTTGCAGTTTTTAACCTAAATTTTGCAGGTATATGGAGCTATTACTTTCATGCATCCAGAAATCACAAGTCATTTGTGCCTTCAGATCTCCTTATGTTTGTTGTCGTTTACTTCATTGATTCGTGCTTTTTGCTCTCCCTTATTTAACATAAATTGACAAAATTGTCTCTAAATAAGAAGAGATCTAATCCAATACTTATTTGATTCAAGCTCAGGTGTTCTTATATTTTGGAAAAGCCTGTGTATCTTTTCTTTAATCTCTATTTAAAGTTTTTTCCCTAAGGCGGAGAGAGGTATTGGAGGGGGTGGGAAACCTTGGAAAGGTGAGATTTTTCTGCAGTTCGTATTCCACCAGGTTAAAATGAGTTTCTATTGGCTTAAGCCTTCTAGTACAGAGATGCTTTGATAAACACTAGGGCTTTAGATGCTTAAATGAGCCTTTAATCGCTTGAGGTTCATTTTTTCTCTAGTTGTAGCTGTTCTATAAGAACATATGCTTGTACTCTAGATGCTTTTAAATTCAGCAGTTTTCCTTTATCTGAACTACTTCAACTTGATTTGTGTATTTTCCTGTTTTGCTTTTATGAGTCACAGTATCCAAATCTCTAAAGCATTATCTTGGTCTTTTATCTCTCTGTAAAGTGCTCAGTGTTACCTTGTATTATTAAATTGAATTTGTTTGCTTTGTATTATACCGCAGATCCTTTAGTCTCCGTAAATTTTATCCTAGGCAGGTCTGTCCATCCTTCCTTCCTATCCCCTCGCTTCCCTATCTTTTTAATCCAGATGTCTCTCAGCTGAGAAGCATTGCTTTTACACAGCTATTGTAAGTGGAGATCAGACATCCTTGACTTTGTGGTACTTCCCCAGTGAACACACTTGTGCCTTTTTGTAGCTTTCATCAGAGATACTTTACAGAGTGGAAAATTCTTGAGCTTAGGTTAGAGATAGCGGCGGAGGCAAGCAGCAGCTCAGAGCAAAGTCTTATAAGTGAAAAGAAATGAGATCTTACTGAGAAGAATTGGGGGGCCAGAAAAGATCAGTAATTGTAAACCTCTATCCTGGAAGGGGCCTTGGCAGAAATGGCCACTGCAACCTTCTGTTGGCAGGCAGAATCTGAAGGCAGGTGGTTTATTTACCAATAAAACACTTTCTTAAAAAAGTTAACCTTGCTGACTTCTCTTATTATTTTTCCAAACAGAACAACATAGGCCAAATCCTTCTTCACTCTTCCCTTTTTAAGCCTTTTCATTCTCAGATGTAAGATGCCTTAACATATCTTCAGTATTTTTAGGAACTAGAGCTTGAAAATAAAAGAAACCCAGCTTGATTCTTTTGCTGAGTTTGTGGGTCTAAAATGTTCTTTATTTGGGAACAGAGCAATTTTGCTATGGAATTTATATGAGGGTAAACGGAATTTATACAAGTATAAATTGTTAAAAGGGAGACTTCCCTGCCTAATGGCAATGGCCTTCAAAGGAAACCAGTGTCTTCCATTTAATTTTGGAGTGATGTTATTTGTCAATCTCTTGGTTATTACAATAAATCCTACAAAGCAGTTTTTTATAAAAAGAGCACTGTTGTGTTTTTATAGGCCAATTTTTCTATTGTGGATGGAGCTCTGATGCGCTCATATAGCAGAGTCATTTGAAATGTCCATCTACTCTTTTTTCTTAAATCAAGTGGACAATAACACAATGAAAAATATTTTCATATATGCAATACTTCTGCTGTCTAAATATCAATTGCCCGATCAAACAGTTTGCATTCCCATCTTTTATATCCGTTTTTGAAAACAGCTTTGTATTTCACTTGTTAAATTTCAAAACCACTTTTGAAATGGAAATCAATCCCTAACTTAATTTAAATCTAAAATTGCTTGCATATCGCAACAGCCTGGTCTCCTTCAGGCATTTTATTGTGAAGTACCAATTAGGGACATAATTTAACTTGTGAAATATACAAATCACATGGAATTCAGATGTGCTATATAAAGAAAAACATGTGTGAATACCATAAGATTTATGCATTTCAGAAGCTAAATTGCCTGTCACCATACTTCAGGCCCCCCGTGCAGTTGTCTCATTCTCAATGGCTTGTCAAGAATACAGAAAGGAATTAGAAGTGTAAACATCATTTGTGTTAAAAAGGGAAAGTGAGTCTATTGGGCATTTTTTTCATCATCTTATGCTGCAAAGATCTTCACGTAATTGCACCTAGGAGAAAAACATGTTCAGATTTTGAAAGTAAAAAGTTGCCTTTTGGGTTCCAAGCCGAACTTAAGCTATTAAGACCTGGTGCCCCAAGCAGAAGACATGCAAGAAATTTTGGGTCGTGGTAATTTTATTGAGATTTCTGTCCTCCCTCCCTGAACCCATCTTTCAAACTGGTTTGTGTGTCACAGTGAGGTAAAAAGAGGCTGAAGGATTTTCTCTGCCTTGGTGTGATAGGCATCGTCTTGGCCATCATCTCGGGGATTTAGGCAGGGAGAGGAGTGCTCGAACTTCAGTTTGAGCTGAAAAGCTGACATTTCTGAATGAGTCTTTAACAGACTTGTATTTCTGTAGAGGCTTTTGTAATGTATTTAAGCATCACGTAGTACTTCAATGTGGTACTAAAATCTGAATAACAAATACCTTTTTTTGGTAACAGCTAATCTCTGTCATGGTGCAGTGCTCATACAAGTGAGTTATTATTCCATCTATGTAATTCCATACAAGCTACTACATATTACTTCATCTCTACCCTCTAATTTATATTACCTTTAAAAACACAGATTTAATTATAACAATTTTACTCTCAAGATTAAATATATACTTGCCCAGAGAACAAAAGATAATAGAATAAAAATCAGTTAAGCAAAATCTAAATTAAGTTCAAGCTATATTGAAACTGAATGCAGTTCAAATAACGATCACAAAGAAAAGAGGATAAGTACTTTGCTTATTGGGTTGGAGGAGAAATAAATACAGTTGGTGACAGTCAAACAGCTTTTGCATGTACAGTAAGATTTTGGCTAGATTAACATTTTAATTATTCTGCGAAGAAGAAAATCTATCAGATGAAGTCGCCTGCCTGAAGCAAAACAATCTCATGCAGAATGGCAGAAGGGGAAGTTCCTGCAGCCCCTTGCATGGCCCTGGCAGCTCTGGCCCTGGCAGCTCCAGCCCTGGTGCAGGTTGGCTAATGGAACTGTGTTTGGCTTTGGCATAAACGCCAGACTTGCTGAAGGTCCCCATAGCTCTGGAAATCCAGAGGGTGAGGGCTCACTCTCAAACTTGCTTTCCTTCAGGATAAGGTTTCATGGGTAATGGGGATCTACTGGGAAGCGGATCTTCAGAAAAAGGGATCGAAGAGAGTCCTTCCAAAACTGTTGCAATTACACCCCAGAGGGTGGCTGGAGTTTGATAGCTATCAAAGTAGGCTTAATTGCAAGGGCTGTGTGGAAGTGGGTGATTAGGATAGAAGCTGTTCTGTGCTGGAAAGCTAATGAGCTTCTTGTAAATAAACATGCTAAGGTGTGGGGAAGGAGGAGGTTTTCCTGCAGGCAGTTGTCTTTATTGGAGGGAACCTTCCTTTACAACTTGGGTTTCAGCTGTCTATTGCGTGGGTGATTGGAGATAATGAAGGCAATGGAAAAAGCTGTCAGAGCCAAGGATGAGTTGGGAGGAGTTCTAACAAAAGTGGAAACCTTTTTTCTAGGTAATTATCAATTTATGAACTTGCTAAGCCAGGCTTCATACAGATATTTTACTTCAGCTTATAATGTAGTATGATACTGAAAATAGTCTAGTTCAAATCTGCCAAAAATAGTCACTGAAACTAGACAGATTATGTGACGATACAGGTTTTTTCTTCCCTTACATTACCACTTTGATATCATTATTGTCGCTTTGATATAATCAGTAGCTACAAATGCAGTTTTATTTTTGTTGCATGGCTGCAATGTGATTTAAAAATAATTCCTATTTTATAACACCTAACCTGGAGTGTAACAAAACCTATTTCATTAATTCAAACCAAAAAAAACCCAAAAAACTTTCTACCTTCTAATAGTACTTTTCTTTACTGTTATTAACTTTCACACTTTGCAAAGGTACCAGTGGGAAGGATTCACACAGTTAATTCAGTCCTGCCCATCTGCTGGTTGCTGTTTGGGCTAATGCATTAAAAATTTACTTGTGTGTGATTCCTTCTAGGCTGCTATTTATTAATGGATTAAGAATGGTCTTTTGAAGTGAACAGCATGTACTCAGCAAACCATTTTGTTCAATTTAAATGAAAAAGAATGAAAGAAGTGCTGTTAGCCTAGTTCTTTGAAGATGTTTGGATCCAAACATTCAGTTTGAGGTATTGCTGTACTTTTTTTTTAATAACATGCCCTGGAAACAAAAACAAATTTTGAGGGTTTTCTTTTACCGTTTTATATAAAGGTTCTCTTCTTCAAAGACAAAACTAGCTGCGGGACAGGTGATGCTTGTTGTGCAGCCTCACAGTTCTGCTACGTGCGCCCAGCCTCCACAGCTCCCTGCTGCAGCAGCAGCCCTGTTCTGCTCCCGTGCCCCGAGAGCAAGGGTGGCTCTGGCTGTACCCACAGCGTGCCCACCAGGATGGATGTGCAGCTGTAATAGCTGCCTCTCTAATCCCTGCGGGTAGGCAGGTTCTGGGCTAGTTTTGAGACAGGCGTAGGAAGGTAACTTGGTGGCTTCCTGGTGCTGGAAATCTGAAGACACTTGCCTACCGAAGAGATGGATCCTAGGCTCCATTCTGCCCCTGTGGCAGCAAGGGAAGGTAGTGCTAGAGCTTGCCTGGAAGTGTTGGTGTGGATCTGGGAGGCCTCTGTCCCTGCAGCATGTGAAAGGTGGCAGCATCTGTAGGTTTTGGGTAGGTTTGTAGGTAACTGTTACCTTCAGTATATCGTGGGGATTTTCACTGCTTGTTGTAAGACAAGTAATGTGCTAGAGCACTAGTGGTGTCCCAGGCTAATTTGCCTGGCAGACTTTTTGTATAAATTCAGTATGTCCCAATAAATAGAGTAGAAGTAGTAAACCCTGATTGTATGCACTGAGACCAAGAACTACCACCTGGCTTTCTGTAAGGGTCACTGTTCCCAAATGATACTTAATACTACTCCTAGTTCCTACTTAGGTGATCATGGTGGCTGGAAGCGTCACAAAGAAATGAGAATAGAAATGGCAACAGCGTGAGGAAAACCAGTTCAGTGGAGTTTGGTTTAGGCTCAAGTCTTCTATAGTGCATACTTGGCAGAGGCACTCTCACAGTGCAATGAAAAGCATCAAAAAACAAGTCAGTGGAAGTAGAACAACAAAAATAGGTTTCAGATGAGCGGAAGCTTCCTTTTCGGAATGAAATACTGCACGTGAGGGTTTTGTGCACTGCTTGAAGAAAGCTTAAGAAACCTATGGGGAGGACTGAGGGGAGGCTGTCCTCCCCCCAGGCCTGTATTTGCTTCAGTGCATAAATCGATCCTCTTGGGAAGAGTATGGAGGGGGACGACTTCTATAACCTGCTTTACTTTCTGGATGTATCTCCTGGCTATGTGATTGTTTGAAAGCATAACATTTGTTACAGCTATGCATGATTCACAAAGAAAAAAAGTGTCAATTACTTCTGCTTGGTATGTTCAGTGATAACCTGCCATCATATTATTTTCTTTTTTTTTTTCCTGTGGATTTCTGGAAGTTTTTTCTTTGCCAGGAAATAGATAATTTCTAGTGATGAAGTCACTGATCCTTAGTGCGTCCCTTTTTAAAAAGGGCAGGTCCAAATGCTACACCTGATACAATTTTGTGGCAAAACCCCCATTCACTTGTTCTAGCTGTATAAAATTAGAGATGAAAACAGTATGTTTAGCCTGCCATGTGAAGAAAGAATTGATTGATTAGTTTTAATCACTAAAGAAGTAGTCAGCACAACAAGTGCAACCCTCACCCCAACCCTAAATAAGATCATTCAGAGTGAAAATACAAGACAACTTGATACTCGCTGCAGTTTTCACTGCAATGCTCCATCAATAAAATTAAACCAGAAATGAAAATTCTATGATGGAAATTTTTGTCACTCCTTAGAAATACAAGGCGAAGCATTATAGAGCCAGTGTCTAACACCTATGCAGTGGAAAGAATAGAAATGAGCCAATTCAGAATGGACTAGCTACTTAACAGTTTTTATCTTGATTCCTGTTTTGCTTCACTGTGCTGGAAAATATTTTGATCTGCGTGGGAGGCTTCATTAAAAATGTTTAATTTTACTTTGCCAAGACTACTTTCTGTGTCACCTGCCCCCAAATGGAAAATTCATTCTGTGTTCATCGGAAGGTGGTTGTGGATGGAACGGCGTTGCTGAGCATGGTTGACTTTGGGGTCGGGGAGTGCGTGCAATGTTGATGACAGTGTGAGGGATGAGATGTGGGCTGCTGGAGCAGCCGGGGCTGAAGGAGACCATCCTCTATGTTTGTATCTCCCTGCTTTCTGTGAGCCAAGAAATCTTTGCCCATCTTCGTGCAACTTCTCCTGCTTTGTGCAAATCTGCAGTCCTGGTCATAACAAGCATTCACCCAGCAAGTAAAGCTTTTGCATAGGTGATAGTTTGCCATTAGCTGTCAGCACAGATATAAGAGCATTTACACCAGCACTTCAAAGCTGCGATGAAAGAGCTCTGTTTCAAATTCAGACACGAGGCACACGGGCTTCTTATATTTGCTCAGTATTCCCAATTCGCCATTAGACTGTGGCTGCTCTGTGCAATCTGTTTTGATCTGTTCCCATCTGCTCCAATCTGATGGGTTTTTTTTCTGAAAAATGAAGCTGGCGGTGTGTGATTGTTGCAAAGGCAATCAATTACTGAAGCTGTAAAAGTGTTCTGCCTGGTAGAGACGGAGCGTGCTCTTACCAGGCTGCTGCATTTCTTCCACTCCTTAACATTGCGCAGGCAAACTGCACCACGGGCTATTGGCACAGACTTAAACTGGCAGAAATCGAGGCAGCTCCAGCAGATCTGTCGCTGTACAGAAGGACAAATCAGAGGCTCCCCGTTGTATTTTGTGTTTTGTGAAGGGACTGTGTTAGTAAGAGCAGCTACTGGTGGTGTGTGAGCGGCTGGAGAACTGTATTTGGGGAATAGCTGTGAGGGGCCAGCTGTGAAAGAGGATGGCTATACTGCCTGGAGTGCCTCAGCAGTTTGTCCTGGGTCTGGTACTGCTCAGGTTTTTGGTGGTGGTGGTTTTTTTTTTTTTTTTTTTGGGGTGGGGGTGGTGTTCCTTTGTGAATTACTTGAATGAAGGAATAGAGAGTATACTTAACAAATAAACACATAATACCAAACTCAGATGGAACTGATTTCCAAATGAACTGGATGAATTGCAGAAAGCTCCCCTCTGACCCAAGCATGCAATTTAACTGCTACAGCAGATTCAGCTGTTCAACAGGTAGCAGTGTAAGAACAGGGTCTGTGCGGACACAGGATACAGAATAGCCCTTCAGAAGAGAATGCTGAGAGTTAATACGCTCTGTTCGCTTGAACCTCGATGCCAGCAATGTCAAGCTTTTGTGAAAAATACTGATGCTGCTAGGATGTATGAGGGAGATTTCTTTTTCTGCAAGAAAGGAGGAGTCATCCCCCCTGCTCTCCTTGTTATGCTGCCAGATGCAGCCTGGAGTATTGCAGCTAGTTTGGGCTCCAGTCTTACAGCAGGTTGCAAACCAGGCAAAAGTAGCCTGGAGGAAAGCAAAGAGTGATCAGGGGTAGATGAAATGTGATCTTGGAGGGCTTGAAAGAACTGTGTTTGCATAGGCTTACAAAGATAAAGCTAAAGGGGGAGGTTTGGAGATGATGCCAGCTCTCAGATTTGTGGAGCACCTGGTAATGATCTGATCCCCTTGTCTAGGGATAAGTAGTAATGCACTAGAGTTACTGCACGAAAGACTTGGCCAGACACCAGGGGATGTGTCCTAGTGATAAGCTAGGTGTTTTGTTTTTTGTTTTTTTTTTTTTAAAAACAAAAAAAGGATTTTGGTTCTTAAATCATGCTTTGGACACTGGGCCAGAAATCATAGAATTGTCACAGAACAACCCAGGTTGGAAGGGACCTCAGAGGATCATCTGCTCCAACCTTCCATGGGAAATGGAGCCTAGATGAGATTATCTAGCTCCCTGTCCAGTTGTGTCTTGAAAACTGCTGGTGATGGTGTCTCTACCATGTCCCTGGAGAGGTTATTCCAGTGAATGATCTGGAAAAAAAATTTCTTTATTGTGATGAAAAACATAATGTAGGTCTATAATGATATGGACCTATGACTTGCCTAACCCTACCTCTGAAATTGCAATAACCTGAATGTTGTCTTGTATAAAAAGATGATAGTATTTTGTGGCTTTTGGGGGGGGGGGGGAAACCCATATTTTTATAAAATGTGTTGTGTAGTAGGGACTTAGAATTGTTTGCCTTTACCTGCTGTCTTACAGAACAAACTTCCCTACCAGCTAATATGTGGCAAAGCCCTTACATGGTTTGCTTGGGGGGGAAGTATCCACAGGTTACTACATTGGGCTTCAAGTCTGACTTTGGTAGACCCTGAGGGTTTCCATGTACTTCAGCAGTGTTTAGATTTTTACCAGGTATATTTGAGAATACCAGTACCTACTACCAGATGATGTAAATAAATACTGCTTGCTTCTACACTTCAGATCTGCATATTAATAAATACTGTATTCCCCTGCATTAAAATGATACATTGTTACTCTGACATAGCAATTACAGCATGTGTGATCTATGTGAATCTTCATTTATTATTGTCTAACTTTAGGCTTTGTAAAACTTAATGTTTTAGAAAGTTGCTTACATAAACCATTCTTCTAATGAAGCTGGCCCAGTGAGAAGCTAGTGGTGAAAAGCAATCAAATGACACTGCTAGGCAGAGATGACAAAGATGGATCAAACTGTTCTGATAAGAATACTGATTAATTGTGCTACTTAGCTATAAACTTGTTGAAGTTTAGATGTTGCTCTTGCAATCTTTGTGGGACAGGTGCCTTAACTTTCAAGGAGTGATTAAGTGCTACAGCATGCAGGCTGCTATATGAATCATAATCTTCAGACTAATGTGCACCTAAATTAGTAATTTACTAAGTTATGAATATGGGAAATACTTTGCCATCATTATGAATAATTAATGCAAAGCAACGTCCACCCAGTAATTCATCCTTACTGTGTGTGACAGAATGTTTCAGGCTGCCTCTGGGCGGGAACTTGAAGAGTTGAGTCGGAATGACAAAACCCACGACTGTAAGGAGGTCCTGTGGAATTTGATGGCTTTGCAAACAACCTGTTGGCTAATTGGATAGGGGGTGCATCTGTGGAAGCTGGAGGCCTTTTTATGTAGGAAGAGATGTATGTTGGTGCTGAGAGCTCTGAAGGCTGCAGCTCGAGCAGTTATCACTTCAAGGGAAGATGGAAAAGTGAGTGCATCTGTGCTTTGAATGTTAAGGTGCCTGAAGTTTGATTCCAACCAGTGTCAAATACAGCAGGCTGTGCATGTGTATCTTCTCAGTTTTGCCTCGCCTGCTTACACCATCAATGCTTGATATTCAGGTTTGTAGCTTCCATCAATCACTCATGAAGAATTGGGCTGTTTTTCAGTTTTTTAACTGAGCAAACCCTCAGGTACTTGCCGTATCCTTTACGGCTGTTTTGGCAGGGTGAGCTGCTGAAGGCAAAAGAGGGGAAGGGCTTGTTGGAGATGGAAATGGGGGATCCATATAAGAAGGAATTGGGGCATCTCTGTGATTTCAGGAAGCGTGTCCTGGGGACGGGTGTGCTCTGGGCAGTGGAGCCAGCCAGGCTGGGAACAGAGGGAAAGCAGTCTGAAACATCCTGGCACAGCTCTGCGCTGGGCTTAGCGAGGCCCTGCGCGCCGCTGCAGCGTGACGGTGCTGTGCCCCAACCAGAGCCAGGGACTGCATGGAGCTGCTCTCTGCCATGCTCCCTGCACACTGCTCTCATGGGCAGCTTTACTGTTTGCCTTCACTTTTATTGCTGGGATTTTGTTGTGTCCACATGGTACGAGCCAGACTAGCTCTTTAATAAAAAGTAATGAGTTTTGGAGCACGGCATCAGACCTTGATCAAGTAGAGGCCAGGACCGAGTCCTACATGCCCTCCCTGTGTACTTCCCTTGCTTTCCAGGCACTTCACACCCAGGCCCTACCTTGGCTGCGCTGTGCACAGGTCAGTGCTGTGGTGTTGACTTCTTTCCTCTCATTTTTGCCTCTTAGCCTCTCATTTGTCACAAACTGCTGCTTGTCGTTGTGCACACGTAGGTCACGGAGGCTCTCTCGGCGTGTTTGTGTCAGCAGAGCTCCCTCGCAGGGGCGCACCGGGGAGGATTTTCTGCCAGCACCGTTCTGCACCATGGGCAGTGCTGGATGCGCTCTCACCGCCAATGTGATTAAGAGTGCTAACCTGACCCCTATAAAACCACAGAAATGAAGTAGCTCCCATTTTAAGAAGCCACTCTAAGAAGTGAGGGAGGAAATATTAATGAATGTTGCTGCCATTTTCCCTGACCTTGAGAATGGTACAGGTGGGATTGTTCCAGACAGTTCCCAAACATCCTCTAATACAATGTAAAAATAATTCAAAGTATCAGAAACCTGTTTTAAAAGCAAGATGCTTATCTTATTCTTAAGAAGAATTCTTAAATTGAGTTGTACCAGGAACTGACTTTGTTTTCTTAGAGTAATAACTGAAGAAAAATAAGAAATTTTGAATGGTTATCATTTCTCTCCGTGTGAAGTTTATGGAAATAGTTAACACTTTGCTTGGATGATTCCAAACCTCCTTGTGAGCAACGCTTAGAAAAATATTTTTTAAAAGTTCCTAACTAGTGAAGGCTGGGTTTACAGATATGATTTGAATCATGGTCTGTGTGGTTTTTCTAAGATTTATCCTTTTTTCTTTGATAAGACATTGCTTGCTTATTTTACTTTCTTAATCCCTCCCAGCTTCCAGTATTTGTGTTTTGCTCGTTCTGACATATTGGGCTCCTTTTGCAACAGTCGTACTGAAGGGTGTTTTAAAGCCTTCTGCTCTATTTTTCAGAACTGCTTATCTTTTTCTCCCTCTTTTATATATTGAATTAGACAAGCTATGAATTCCTTTCTGACTAGAAAGAAAGATCCAAGACTTAGCAGGGACCAGATGGTGGCACTGGTCTTTCACATCTGACAAGTCTGTATTGTGCAGTGAAACATAAGTTTTATGCGAGGTGTACTGCATGCCATCCTAATTTTTTCTCTTTCAAGCTGCATACTTGGAATGGGGAAGGTGACATATTTTTATGCTTATCTTTTGAGAGTGCCTAGAGAAGGTGAGATGTGTATCTAAGGGAGCAGAAAGGATAAGCCTTGGCAATATCTGAGCATCGCTAGTACTGTTATTTTCTGTATTTGTATCATGATGTTGTGGTTTAACTCCAGCCAGCAGCTAAGTCCCTTCAGCTGCTCACTAACTCCCCCCGGTGGGATGGGGGAGAGAATTGGAAGAGTAAAAGTGAGAAAATCCATGGGTTGAGACAAGGACCCTTTAATAGGGAAAGCAAAAGCTGTTCACAAAAGCAAAGCAAAAAAAGGAATTAATTCCCTACTTCCCATCAGCAGGTGGGTGCTTCTCCAGGACAGCAAGGCTGCATCACATGTAACGGTGACTTGGGAAGACAAATGCCATTGCTCCAAACCTCCCCCCTTCCATCTTCTTCCCCCAGCTTTACATGCTGAGCATGACATCATACGGTGTGGGATTTCCCTGGGGTCAGTTGGGGTCAGCTGTCCTGGCTGTGCCCCCTCCCAGCTCCTTGTGCCCCCCCCAGCCTCCTCGCTGGTGGGGTGGGGTGAGGAGCAGCAAAGCCCTTGGCTCTGTGTCAGCCCCACTCAGCAGCAATGAAACCATCCCTGGGTTATCAGCCCCGTTCCCAGCGCAAATCCAAAGTGTAGGCCCATGCTGGCCACTGTGAAGAAAATTAACTCTGCCCCAGCCGGAACCAGCACATATGCCATTGCATTTCAGTTGAAATGTGAAGCAGTTTGGATGCCAGCTGAGCTGTGCACTAGATGAGGCTGTAGTTGTGATTTGTAAAATCAGCTGCGTACCTTTTATTCTCAGTCTTTACTGTAGTTTTTAATAGCCACTTTTTTTTTTCCTGAATGTAGCAGATATTAGCTCTATAGTGAAGTTAGTTATTTGCTTTATATTCCTCTATTTGGTGTTTTCAGAGTATGCTTAATGGTATTCTATTTCTCTGCTTTAAGGAGAAATGGATGAAGAAATCTGTACTTGAAAGAGAGAATGAGGTCTTGAATTCCATATGAAATATTTTGTGAGAGAAATATTGAAGATAGGAAAACACTCTGCAGTCTGTGCTGTGATTCTGTCCTGTTTGGGCACAAACTGTGCCCAGGGAAGAGAGGGCACCTTCAGAGGTGAAGGTGGTGGGTGCAAAATGAGAACGTAGGTAAAGGTGGTTATGGACAACAAACACACAAATGGATAAATTCATGCTCCCTCATAATCTGCAGAGCAAACCCTCCTGCTGGGAAATGTCCCAGTACTACCAAAGATGCAGGACGTGGGACCTGCAGCCTTGGGCTTCTGCCACAAAGGGAAGTGGGCTCTGAACCTGTATGGTGTGGTTCTCGATGACACTGTCAACGCAGTGAGTCTGCAGGCAACTAAAATTCTGATGACCTGAGCAAAAGCAAGGTGAATTGGAGTGGTTCGCACATGGTGCCCTGTTTGTGTTCAGGAGGAGTTAACTGCCTTCCAAAACCACCTGTGAGCGTTGCTTCAGGGGGTGGTGGGTTTTTTATATTATCTTGAATAAAGTGATGGTGAATGTCACCATAGTATCTGCACTGTAATAGTTCCTTGGTTACTGAAAGCAAAAAAAAAAAAGTTGAAATGCAGTTGACTTCACCTAGTGTGCAGTCTTTCTTCACATATCTCTGGGGAATTTAGGCTTCCTACCTCTACAAGGTTTAGTCCACATCTGATCTATCACAGCTCTAGTGCATAGTTCAGTTTTATTTTAACACTTTGGCCCTCACTCTGAAATCAGTTTGAGTTTTCTCACTGAATTACTGGGCTGAGATTTTGCCTTTTTAATTTTGTGTTAAGTCAAACTACTTTTTCTAGTCTGAAAAAGCTAGAAAAGCTCCCATTTCTCCCTTAAGATACAGATGCTACTTATGAATTGATGATTATAAAAGAAACCAGCAAAAACTAAATTGAGAAGACCAATGAGTGTTATTCTTCTGTTGGTAAGTTTGTTGCTGAGTGTGTGCTAGGAAAGACTGGTAACTTTTTTTTTACTTAAATATATTTCGAAGCTTCAGTCTGAAGAAAATATAGACTGTGGATCAAAACAGAGCCTGAAAGTTGCAATGTGAAATTACAGGATGTCTGCGTAAACAGTGTGTACTTTTCAACTGACAGAATTTAATAGCAGCTATTCTACTTCTTCTGCTTTCTTAGCAGCACCTGGTATTCTTTAGTCAGGCCTTTATCAGACACTTGAAAAATAGTTTTTCCACTTCTACCATATTCTCACAACTTACTCTCCTTTTGTCTCTTACCATGACCCCAGCTGTGAGTGGTTAGGAGAAAGAATAGTTGTTCTTGATTGTTTGCACCATTATGTGGCCTCTTAGCAGACTGGGGTGCTGATAGATGCCACTGGTTTGCAATATAAATGGTATTAATACTGAGTGGAGCTGTTTGGCCTGAAGTAACATTTAATGGCTTATAATTTTTTAGTTGTTTGGTTTTTATTTTTTTGCAGGGAAATGTAGCTATCCAAAGCTGATCATGTACTAGGAGCTGCCCTTCTGATTTCAGTTCAAGTACTTTTGCAATCAGAAACTCATAAAAGTAAGATCTATGGTTACTGTTCTCCGGTTTAGTTGGGGTCAGTAAACTGTTTTGTCAATGCACAGGTGTTGCATCATCTTACTGCTCTTGTGTTGAGTGGGACACATAGGGATCAAAGTGGGTATAAATGACACCAAGGAACTTACGTTTTTGGCTTAGTACTGTTGTAACAAAAATATTTTTAGAGTTACTGCTTTCATTCCTCACTGATTCAGACTGGTAACAGTTACTTTTGAGAAACTGTCATGGTCAGGAGTGGTGCAGGGAAAAAGCAAGCATAACATCCTTCTTTCAAAAGGGGGGGGAAAACCCTAGAACGTCACTTACGTACTTAGCCTGGAAGA
This sequence comes from Gorsachius goisagi, assembly GCA_018403395.1. Classification (NCBI taxonomy): domain Eukaryota; kingdom Metazoa; phylum Chordata; class Aves; order Pelecaniformes; family Ardeidae; genus Gorsachius; species Gorsachius goisagi. The sequence goes on from BOSO01009773.1 coordinate 31,044, forward strand.
GTTAATCTCTTTGTCAGCACCAATAAGATAAGGAGATAAGTAGCAGCCCATCCTGATGCAATTTGTTCTTGCTAAACTCATCTGACTTCCTTCTAAGCAGAAAAAATAGGACTTTGTAACAGGAGAAGCCGGGACAGTAACTTCAGTAAAGCTTTTGACATCCCACGTAAGATTCTCCAAAACCAGCAGTGGCAGCCTGGAGATACTCATGGAATGACTACAGCTACATACAGCTTTAGCTGAAGACCAGTAAATGTTTTGGTGTATGACCCAGCTGGCAAGTCTATAGAGTGGTGGAACAGAGGGGTTGGGAGTGTGCCTGAGAAGAACTGTCCAGAAAAATGAAGGCAGAAGGTGGTTGGGTGGGGAGAGGATGCCCGAAATGGATTTTGAAAGTGGAACAGTCTCACTGGTTACACATATCTGTAGTGGTTAGAACAAAATGTAAAAAGGCCAGATTTCAGCAAGAAAGATGCAAGTTAGGGATTGATGGACTTCCTAGCAGTAAGACAGCGGAAGGACAGAGTGCCTGGGAAGGTGTGGGCTCTCCACCACCTGAAATCTTCAAGGCTAGATAAAAACCTTTCAGTAAGGACATCCCTCCTAACTCAGTTGTGGTGATAGGGAACAGAGAGGCTATACACTGCCTTCTAGGGAAATCACTAGTACAGAAGAAAGCAAAGATTTAGGAGTCTTTCTCACTTGTCTATAGGCAAATTCTGTAGTTATTTAAATTACTATGGAGTAAGAAGACTGTGAAAGGGGAATCAAAACAGCCCATAACTGAGTCTCTATCTTGAAAATGTTTATGAACCTGCTCTGCTTTAAATCCCTGAAGCAAATGAGTATTTTGAAGTGGTCTCTGCTTAAAAACAGGAGATTGCAAAATAGTTCTGTTGGAGTGTTCTGTCATTACTTGTGTGGGTTCTTTTTTACAAGAATAATGCAATTAGCAGATAAAAGGATTCCTCAGATAAGGTATCTTTCTACTTTTTATTCTTGCAAGTAAAACATTTATTATATTCCCTGAAAGGTGCTTGTGGTTCTATTTGCTCTCTTAGCTACCCTTAATATTACCAGTATGTTGTGTCCCTTATTCAAAATCTAGCCTGAGGAAAGGTACGTGATACCTGAGCTTATCACGTATCCTAGTTTAGAAACACTTGCATATATGGTGACTCGCATAAGCGAGTTCTAGGCATGATCAGTTTGGCATCAGGTTGTCAGTAAGTAGATAAGAAAGGCAGCATTTTTTACATAATTACTGATTTTTGGCTGCCCTGTTTATGTAGTGATTTACTCAACTGCAAGGGCAGTAGTAAAATAGCAGGTTTAATGCCTACAGTCTGAACAACCTCAGCCCTTGCATTTTCACTGGTGAGTGCTTGTTTTTCGCATACAGGTAGAGTTTTGTTACTTTTGAGTTTAAAAATGGCAAGCAAGTCAGTGCATCGTTCTGACGGGCTGACAGAAAATGCTGGAAGGCTGATAAGGAGGGAGATGAGACTATTTCTACCTCTTCTAATAGTGACAAATACAATTGCTGATATTGCTGCTGTGGGCGCTGTGACCTGAAACTTGTTGGGAGAAGATGTCAGAGAAATGGGCCACGCTTTAACTAGAACAGTCTGGGTAGAATCAGTTGTTGCCTAAGCTTTTTAGCAGAGGCAGAGCAGCAGTTTTGTCTTCTCTGGTGCTTGTGCTTTTTTTGACTCAGATGTTAAACTTAAGCTCAGCTGTTTCATGAATTGCTGCCTACAAGTATTGTAGTCGGGGCCTGTTGTCGATACCGGGAGGTGATGGAGGTGAGGAGTTACCCCAAGCAGCCTTGCAGGAGCCCCAGGGGGTGATGGCTCCAGTCTTACAGGGAGCTCTTCTGCAGGGTCAGTGGGTATCTTCTGTGAGTTTGAGCCTCATTTACAGCTGCAAGAAGTGTCAGCTGGGAGTGTTGTGATCAGCATATACCTAATTTGGAGTAAAAAGCTAGTGCTCTCTTGTATAACAAGATGACAAATGGATATAGGATGATGTGTTTTGGTTTCTAGGTGGGAAGCTCGAGTTTGCACTAAGTTAGACCTATCTACGTGGTTTAACTCACCCTATCTATAACACTTGGCAAATGGGTTGCACTGTCTGCCAGACATGACCACATTAAGTCTGTTTGGTTTACGAACACTTGATGCAATTTTAAGATTTTAAGAATATGTATCCAAAAAGATATTATATGAAAATCAATAGTTCTTTTCTGTGTCATCTTGTTTATGAGCTAGAGGTAGAAAGAGGGTTCGCTGGAGCAGGCTAGGATCAATAGCTCTGTGAATTTTAATTGGACCTTCTTTCACTGCTAGCTGAGCGCTCTCTGCTTTTCACCCTGGAAGAGTAAAATACAAGACCCTTTGGCATAGTGACTTTTCCATCCTTCAGTCCCGTTACAGCTGCCTGTGGACTGTCTTAAACAGAAAGTGGAAAGAAGGGAATTGAAGAGGAACTTGATTCTTAATACTGTCATATAACTTCATTTAAAACAACTTTTCCACCGTTTTGGTTTCCTATTTAAGCTGCCTTAATACATTTCTCTTTTTACTGCCATTTTATCTTCTCACGTGATCTTTGTTTCTAGTCTAAGCAAGCTTTCCTATAGTTTTTTCCCACCTTACACATGTATATGATGTCACCTGACTTTACAATATAATTCTTATATGTGGAGCAAGTTAATAGAAATCACCTTGTCCATGGACTCTCTATGGAATGTGGAGAGGATCATAAAAAATTATGTCCATATTGCCTCATAAAGGAACAGTCGTCTCTCTTCTCAGCTCCATTCTTCTCTTACTCTGTGTTTACAAACTGCAGTGGCCGAAATAAATTAGTCTATGCTTCCTTTTTCAGCAATCCATATCATAAAGCTTTTCCGAAATCTGTTAACAACAGTCCCATGTCCGTTTGGTTTCATCCCCTATAAATCTGTAGAGCCAGATATGTCTCTTACCTCCACGGTCTTGCTGGGATCACTGCTACTGTGGTTTCTCCTTTCCAATCTCAGTCTCTCAAGTCCAATAAAACTTAATTTGTTTATTGCCCTACACTTCCCCAATCCTCTTGGTGAAACAACTCTGCTGGCAGTATGTGGGTGTTAATAGGGGGGACTGCTGACAGCACAGAAGACTTCTGTAGGACCCCTTAATCTGTTCCCCCAAAGGTCCCAACCTGTGCATTTCCCATGCTTAGACTTTTATCATCTGTGAATGTAAGGAGTACAGATCTAATCTGGTGACTGTTCCCAAAAGTTACTATGAGAGGAGCAATGTGGAGTCACCTACTCTGTATGCTACAGGTTTCCACCAAGAGGAAGTTTTGCCCACTGATGTGATTTTTATGAGGAGGGCTGGTGCCAGGCTGCATTTTTACAGTGTCTGCTAAATAACAGACAGATCATGGCTGCTTCAAGGACTTCTGGCTATGAAGCGGTGATGGGATTTATCAGAATGTGATTTTTCACTTTGTTTTATGGGGTAGGTTAGTAGGTGGTGCTGTTCCTGCTGTTTGTGATGGCTTTGAAGAAGAAATGCCAAACACTGTGGTGTTCTCTAATTTTTTTTAAAATTCCACAACAGTGTAACTTTACTGACTTGAGTGGTGTTTTTGCTGCTGTATGAGACTCCTTGAAAAGGAGAGGATCTGTTTTGTACCTAATGAGGACAGATTCTAGTCAAAGGTGGTCTCTTTTTCTTGGCAATGTCCTGACCCGTGCACGTCACCATATTTCCTGTTCTTTGACGGAAACTGGGACATATCAGCATCTTTATACTGCTTAAGCTGCTTTGTCAAATAAGTTGGAGCTGAGCAAAACATGATAAAGTACTTTTTATAAAAGTAGTCTCAGTGGCAGTGACAGGGTGGTGAGAAGAAAAGAGATGATGATGAGTTGCAGGAGGAGGAAATATTCTGAGGCAGTAGTGGTAGAAATTGCGCTCTCCTGTACAGACTTTTTTTTTTCCTGTGTCTCAACCACATTACTACTTGTTTTCCAGATGCTTTGACAAGTTGTCGTGGTTTAACCCGGCTGGCGACTAAGCACCACGCAGCCGCTTGCTCACTCCCCCCCCCCCCAGTGGGATGGGGGAGAGAATTGTAGAAAAGGAAAAAAAGTAAGACCCGTGGGTTGAGATAGAGACAGTTTAATAAGAGAGGAGAATAACAATAGTAATAATAATAATAGTAAGAGAATATACAGAATATATAAAACAAGTGATGCACAATGCAATTGCTCACCACCCGCTGACCGATGCCCAGCCCGTCCCGAGCAGCGATCGCTCCCCCTGAGCCGCAATCACACAGCCCGAGCT